>JANDJT010000012.1:1827780-1840103 GCA_024331685.1 Stegophilus panzeri | reverse complement strand
CCCCCGCCCACTCAAAAACACCGCTCAGACCCCCCAGCTCAGAAATAATCAATAGAATTGAATTACAAATATTTTTCGTATATAAAAGTGCTCACACTTGAGAAGTGTACAATTACAGTATAATTAGATTCGGATATATTACAGTCATTTTAATCACTGCATTTGTAAAGTAAATATCACACACTGTCTGTCTGTCTCTCCGTCTATCTGTCTTGCTCCCCCCCCCGTGTCTGTCTGTCGGTCTGTCTGTCTGTCCCTGTGTCTGTCTGTCTCGCTCTCTGTCGCTCTCTCTCTCTCTCTCTCTCTCCCCGTTAGGCTCTCTCTCACTGTCTGTCTGTCTCTCTCTCTCTCTCTCTGTCTGTCTGTCTCACTCTCTCCCTGTGTCTGTCTGTCTGTCTCGCTCTCTGTCTCTCTCTCTCTCTCTCCCCGTTAGGCTCTCTCTCACTGTCTGTCTGTCTGTCTCTCTCTCTCTGTCTGTCTCGCTCTCTCCCCCCCGTTAGGCTCTCTCTCTCTCTCTCTCTCTCTCCCTCCCTCTGTGTCTGTCTGTCTCGCTCTCTGTCGCGCTCTCTCTCTCTCACTGTGTCTCTCTCTCGCTCTCTCTCTGTTAGTCTCTGGGTGTGGTAACTGTAAGAAACATTTCATTTCCCATTGTGGTTAATAAACGCTGTCTTTTTGGTCCATCTTTTAAAAATAACATGACATCAGCCTTTTTTAAAATATATATATAGCTTTAGGGACATTTTAGTAAAAGGAAGTTAGAGAAGTTCCCCGGAGGAAGACGAGGCATGTGATCATATTTCGTGTTAGGACACGTTTATAATGTCAAAGAAACGGCTGAGAGTTAAGAGGAAAGTCTCAGTTTAAAATAAGTTTACAAATAATATTAATAATAATAACAATAATAATAATAATAATAATAATCACAATAACAACAACAACAGTAAGAGCCTGACAGATGTATGTTAGGTAGATGTCAACTCCTGCTCTTAAACAAGATCATTAGTTTGAAGTGATTTTGATTTAGTGTCACTCACGATGGCAATTAATCCGCTTTAAACCTCTTTACGCTTTTATTAAATCTGTTTTAATCATCTTACCAGCTCCAACTCCATTTCATTCATTTCTAAGGAGGAGAAAAACATCCAGAAATGAATTTTCATTCCATCTTAATTTCTACTCTTTTCTTTTCTTCCCCCGTTATTAAAATCAGTCACGCTTTTCCACACGGATTTATTCGGAAGTCGTCCGTACAAATTCGGGGGGTGTTCATACAAACCCCGTGACGTCGTAAAAAACGCTCGTAGCCTACTCGTGTTCCTGAGCATTTGTGAAGTTACGCGTAGAAGTAGTCTAGCGCGTGTAAACCTCGACCTGATCGACTTCGAAGCGTGTAATTCACGTGGATCTCTGCGCTTTCACGTGGGGAATATACCGTCTGGTTTAAACGATGTATTTATTAGGTTTACAGCGTTTAGCACACGCCCTTATCCAAAAACACAACCTCACGCCTCACTAAAGATCAACAGCACCATTGAGAACGTTTCAAGAAAACCAGTCGTTTTATTGTACTGCCATTAATTAAAGAATATTTTAAGAAAAGAAAGAAAGTCAGCCGATACACACCCGTACATTAAGACGAATAAAACTAATCGTTCGATGTTGAGAAAAGAAATGGCTGACGGAGGATTTATGGATCATTTTTATTTATTATTATTATTATTATTATTAATAATAATAATAAGAAGAAGAAGATTAGTAATTATATATTATTAAATATTTGTATTGGCAAATACAACTTAAATAACAAAAATAACTTCCACTTCTGTTTTTCGTCTGTCCTTACCCTGATTGTTCATTTCATGCTCCCAGTTGTCCTTGCGCACGACCTTTTATGGAGTTTTGTGGGCGTCGCTAAATGCAAATGAGCTGTGCCTGGAACACGTGTCGTGCTTTACAGCTGAAGCTTTTGTACGTTCGGCAGAAGATTTTAGTTTCACGCAGGTCTTTACTAAAAGATCGAGAAACAAACTGAATTTCCTCACGATGAATGCTGAAATAAACGTATTTTATGTTAAATCTCTGCGGCGTTAACGGAACGTTTCTCGTTCAGCAGCGCTCTACACCCTTCTACACCTTTTACCTCGTCGATGAGCTTGCGAGCGTTGGCCGTGGTGTAATCTCCAGCGAAGAAGACGAACAAGCAGGACTCCTCGCACTCCTTTCTCCTCCCTCCTTTGGTCAACGGGATGATGCTGCGGTTCTTCTCAGTGGACACGCGGACGCCCTTAAACTCCGACTCGGGATCCGGGAGAGGAACGTGCTCCGACACGGCGGCGTCCTCGGCCATTAGGCTCCAGTTGGTCTCGCCCGACACGGGCGTGAAGTCGTGAATGTTGCTCCAGTTGTTGTTGAAGATGCTCAGCCCCGCGTCCTTGAAGTGGAAGGCCAGCTCGGGGTAATAGTACTGAAAGCAGCCGAACTTCATGCCTGTAGAAGACTCGATGATGGGCTGCGTGGCGCAGCACAGAAACACATCCATTTTCTTGCAGTCCCTCGTGCGGAACTGCTGGCACGCCACCACGCACTTAACGTCTCTGCAGTTCCGGAAGAAGACGCTGCCTCGGACGGGGCCGAGCACGATGCGGCAGTTGATGCAGTCGTCGACGTTGACCGCAGCCGAGTGGTCGAACACGTAGATGTTACAGTTCTCGCATTCTTGGATGACGAACTGCTGGCCGTTCAGTGTTCCGGGCAGACGGCCCACGGTCGCGTCCTTCAAACCGCTCAGCGTGAAGTCTTTCGGATCAACCTGCATGACAAGAGGCAGATGATACGATACGGTCAGCAATGTTGGGCTAAGCCTCGTCTATATTTTATTGTTCTGCGTGTTTTTTGTTTGTTTGTTTGTTTTTTAAAGCGAAAAAGGTTTTGTTTTCGGTTTTGACAATTGATGAGAGAGAAGAGCGAGCGAACGCTTCCTGGAGTGTCGAAAATACCTGAGAGTTACCTCACCTCACATCCATGTGTAAAACTAACCCAGTCCGAGCAGCGCGTAAGTGTGGGTCGATCTGATACGGCGCGTCGGAATCAGGGCAGACGCATGTTTTCCACGTCAACCCGCCGTCATGCCTCGCTTTCCTTAAACGTCCGCTATCAGACATTGTACACACTTATATATATGATCAGATGCAGCTTAGCATGCTTGTGTAATAAAATGACATGCGTGTTGTTGGGTAACATTCTTAACATTTTCACAGAACTTATTTAAAGATGTTTTGCCAAATGTTTCGCTTTAAAGAAAGGAAGTACCGCTAGAGTTTCCTTTCTTGTGCACGAATTAAAACGTACGTGTATCAGTTGTACAACACGTAACGAATAAAAACGCTCAGAACGTTAAAAAGCGCCGACACTAGAGACTCCTTCCGTAAGCATCTCCTTACAGAAAACTCTTCAGCAACAGAAACCTCGATTTGATTTGCACTAGAAAACAGGACCTGCACGCTTGAAAACATCTGCATAAGATGATTATTTGAACGCGTCACAATACGTTAGGTCATAAAGTTTGAAAACGGACAGGCCTGCCCTCGATCGTTGCGGCGATTTTGGTGCAAGCGCTCTCGCTACATACAGCACCAGGGAAAGATATCGCAAGAACAACTCTGATTTTTAATACGTGGGACGAGTCAACCGTAACGCGTGAACTAATTTTCCGGTGACGTCACCAAGCAGGAAGTGAGGCAAGATCTCAGCGACGGCTTGACGTATTACCGTGGACTTTAGTAGGACATTCTCCATTTTATGGTAAGAGGAGGGGCCGGAAAGTGCTTTGCCCCCTTAATCGCTGCTCAAGTTCTTCTTCCTTGTTTTTATCTTAGGGATGCAGACCTGGCAAGACGCACCGTTCACGTGTCAATAAGGACAAAAACGTCCCCATTAAAGCCCATTCAAACTGTAATAATTAATCCCAGTGACGTTTAAGCATAAAATCACACATTCTGTGTTAACAGGCTTTTATTTTGTTGACGTTTCAAAACATTGAATTTTTTTTTTTTTTTCCTGAAGTATTTCATTAAGAATTACCGTTTGTGTGAAAAAGGCAATTTTTCACGCAAACATACGACCATCAGGGCCGATTATATCCCGTCAATCAAAAGAGGGTGGGGAAACGTATCGGATTCATGCTGTGTGTAAAGATGTCATCTCTTGGGTGGAATTACTTTGTCATAGAGTCAATTTTTTTTTTTTTTTTTTTTTTTTTTTTTTTGCCGTGCTGGGTTAAAAAAACAAAACAAAACAAAACAAAACCTAACCTAACCTAAAAGATTAGGTCTCTTGATTAGGACATTTGAATGATGATGACCCACCCCCCAGTCTCCACCCATTTTCACACAGTGGTAACCCATAAAGTGTCTAATAATATAACAACATGACCGACAGGAAGCGCATCCAAACATAAACATGGTTCCGGACCGGAAAGCAATTTTCCGAACGGGTTTTCTCAACCATTAATACACTTCTGCTAAACCCAGGGCCTGACACAGTCTTCTTTTATCATGTTCTATGTATCTTTTAAGTTATTTGTACAATTAAGAAATTTAGAAAATTGACTAATGCACCTTTAAAGCAATCATGTCCACAGGGTTAACATTAAGGCTCATTAGGAGATCATATTAGCCGTATGTTTTGGACACAAGAGGCCTCATGACGCCAATTAGCTCCATCTGTTTTTAGAAAGCTTAAACAGGAGGTTCATTATCTCTCTCTCTCTCTCTCTCTCTCTCTCTCTCTCTCTCTCACCTTATCCCGTTTGTCCCAGCTGTACTGTTTGGGTTCCTCTTGGTTACTGTTGGTGTTGTTGGTTTCAGGAGCGTTATTACTCGTAGAGACTTCCGAAGCCAGCGCATGGTCTTTATCCGGAGATTTTCTCCTTGATTTTTTCGAGAAAAAGCACCCCATGCTTCGAAAATCACCTCTTAATTTGAAAATAACTTTAAAACACCCCCACCAGATACCCGCAGCACTCCGTCACACAGCCGCGTCAACCTAACAAATCACTAACGCCCGTAAACCAGAGCGCTTCCCGTTTCCTAACGCTCACCCAGCCAGCCAATCATCAATCACCTAGCGCTCGAGCACAGAGCCAGCCAATCACATGCTCTCTGCTAGTACTCTCCTCGCGCAGATGACTCTCGTAGCAACTCATTGAAACTCATTTGCATCTCTCTCTCTCTCTCTCTCTCTGATTGGATGATACGTGAGCGGTAAAAAGAACCGTTCAACATGGTGATTCTTTTGAGTGATTCGAGTCACTAAAATGATTCATTCAGGGTGCAATTAATTATGCATGAATGTGAATTGTAAAATTTGCATGACAGACGTTTGTAAATTCGTGAGGTTATTTCTTCTTAAATGAAACATTCTGTGTCGTGAAATGTTTTATAAACTGAATATTAGCATGTTACTCCATGTAAGGAATCAGGATTGATTCAACACTATTTACTTTTGCTGTTATTCTGCACTTTTAATTCATTTGAATTCATTTGAATTCATTCATCTTCAGTAACTGCTTTATCCTGGTCAGGGTCGCGATGGAGCTGGAGTCTATCCCGGGAACACTGGGTGTGAGACAGGAATACACCTGGAACGGGACGTCGGTCCATCGCAGAGCACCAGACACACAAACCTTCACACACTCATTCATACCTGGGGGCAATTTAGCATAGCATAGCATAGCATAGCATAGCCTATCCATCTATAACATGTTGATAATTATCTTCTAGCTAGGTTTATCAAAGCAAGTAGAGCCACCATGATATAAACTAGCCCAAAGCTACGCTATTCACTGTTAACAACGTGTGTACATGGGTGGGAATTGCGGAGGTATTCCAGGAGGTACTCAAATCACCTTTCTGAGCTTCTAGAGCTCCAAATTTGACTAACATTGAACTAATTCGCACTAATCTGGATGCATGCAGCTCTAATTTGCATATATATATAAAATCTATTTCTTATTAAATTAAACATCCTGATAATTCCATGTAGGTAAATGTTTACATATATTATAAATTAAGGATTGTTTTGACTTTTCTACATTTACTATTAGTATATTTTGTTTTGCAATTTGAATTATGAAGGTTTCATTTCCCTGTAAATGGCTTTAAGTGGATTTCTCAACCTGAACAGAAACCGAAACAAATCGAAAGCAATGCCACCACATGAAAAAAAAAAAAAAAAAAAAAAAAGAAATATAAGAGAAATATGAATAAGAGACATCTGACACGCTTCTGGGGTTTAGACAGAAACGGAGCGGTATTTTTAATATGATGCTTGATTATACACATGTTTAGTTTCCTAAACACCTTCTGAGGTGCCATTTGAGTTTTGGTGATGTTACATGTGTGTAAAATAAAGATAATAACCATGTTAAACATGGATAAAGTGTCCTTAACAACAAGCCGTGTCCATATTTTAGAGAAATAACTACTACTACCACTACTACTACTACTACTACTACTACTACTGCAGGGAAATACCACACACGGTTAAAAAAAATACCTTGACGGAAGTTATGTCTTGACGGAAGTCTGTTCTTGGAATTCCAGAAAGGTGTGGAATGTATAGAAATACCTCCGCCTTGTTGTTGACGGCTCGTGAAGTGGTGCGGTGTTTCCTTCTGTATAGGTCGTGTGCTCGATGTGAGGCAAAATGCACATCAAAGGGTCTTCCATACATATTTGGAACACCTGTACACCTGCACATTTATGCAGTTATCTAATCAGCCAATCATGTGGCAGCAGCGCAGTGCATAAAGTCATGCAGATACAGGTCAAGAGCTTCAGTTCTAACGTTTACTTCAAACATCAAAGTCTGATCTCTGTGACTTTAACCGTGGCCTGGTTGTTGGTACCAGATGGGCTGGTTTCACACACAACAGTGTCTAGAGTTTACACAGAACGGTGCGAAAAACAAAAAAACATCAAGCGAGCGACAGTTACGTTTACGTTTACATTTATTCATTCAGCAGACGCTTTTATCCAAATGAGGAATTACAAGCAAAGCGATATATATCCAGTTATATATATCAGATATATATATCAGAGGAAAATGGCCAGATTGGGTTCGAACTGCCAGGAAGGATATAATAATAACTCATATAATCACTCTTTACATCCGTGATGAGCAGAAAAGCATCTCAGCATGCACAAAACATCAAACCTTGAGGTGGATGAGCTACAACAGTACAAAACCACATCAGGTTCCTCTAGTGTCAGCCAAGAACAGGAATCTGAGGCTATCATGGGCACAGAGTCCTTAGATTAGGGGAAAAAAAAAATCCAGTCTTCAAAAAAAACACAGGATTTTTTTTGTTTGTTTGTTTTCCACACCATTTTGTGTAAACTCTGCAGACTGTTGTCACAAAGCGATCAGACTTTTTCTTCATTCCGATGTTTGATGTGAACATTAACTGAAGCTCTTGACTTGTAACGGTATGATTTTTTTACATCGCGCTGCCGCCACGTGATCGGCTGATTGCATGAATGTGCAGGCGTACAGATGTTCCTAATAAAGTGGAAGGTGAGTGTACATACACAAATACATACATACATAAAATAATATTCTTTAAAAATATCACAGAGATCAATTTTGACTTCTCTTATGGCCTTGAAAGTAAGGTGCACTCCACTGGGTGAGTTACACCAACAACGCTTAAATAAAACACATTTTACAGCTAAAAGATTTGTTGATTTGACTTTTGTTTAGTTGTTTTTTTTTTAAATTCGAGTTTCATCACTTGATTCCAAATCACTCATCTGAACAAATCAGTGATTAAAACCCTGACCTGGGACTAAATTCTCTTTTATTTTTATTAATCTTAAATATTTTCAGTAACTCAATTCATTTCGCGATCTGTCTAATAAATGCTGCAATTCCAGAACGTTAACCGCTTCAGCTGTTAACAGATTAAAATCGCCGAAGCAACGAGATCCACCTCGAGGTTTTACGTCTTGTGTGTTCTGAGGTGCTTTTCTGCTCACCACGGTTGTAGAGAGTAATTATTTGAGTTACTTTTCAGCTTCATCCAGTCTCACCGGATGTTTTCTTTATTGCTGAGACTGTTGTGTGTGAAAATCCCACACGAGCAGTATCTGAAATATGCAGAGATGCCTCACGGTGTTCCTTTAGCAACTCTTATGGCCTTAATTCTTTTCACCAGAGGCCAAAAAATAATATTTGTGCCTGTGTTGAGCATTGAATTTATTTGTGATGTCACAATCTACAGTAGTGGTTAATGACTCATATAAAAGTAGACACTCGGTGCGTTAAGAATTTGCAGTTTTTCAGGAGTATTTCTTTTTTTTTTTTTGTAACACAGAATGATTTACGATCAAAAAAGCGTTAGTTGTGCTGTCTGTTTTAACTCTATACCAGTCGTAGGCCCTGTTTACAGTAGTGCGTTTTGGTTTTAAAATGAAAACGGTCCTCATCCACGCTGGCGTTTCCGCTGTGTTTCAGAAACGATCTCCGTCCACACTACACGACCGAATACGCACGTCACATGACCATTCATACACGCTGGGCATGCGCATACAGTACAAGTGTAAACAGGAAGTTGGTTGCTAGTCCAAACTGGCATTCCATTAAGGTCTTACGCCGCTCGAAATGAGATTTGTTGCCGATCGCTCTAATCGTAGCTCGCCTCTTGCGCATGTAGCAGCTGCAGTGTTGTTGTGTATACGATCGAGGAAGCGTAACGGTCATACGGTAAGGGCTTGACGAATCAGGGAAGGATACGCGATGATCCAGAAGACCCAATCAGGGAGCGAATGTGGGCGGAGCCACGCCTTCGTTTTCGAAAGTCTTCGTTTTGGTCCGTTTACACTGAAACGCGAGCCCTGAGTTTTCAAACTAAAACGGGGTCTTCGGCGTTTCCAGAAGTCTCCGTCATCGAGGGTCGAAAACGCCGGAGTAGTGTAGACGACAGGTGTAACCGTAGCAACAGTAAAAACGCACTAGTGTAAACAGGGCCTTATTGTGAAGAGGTGTGAATTGTTCTCCCAGCAGGGGGCTCAGACCCCTCCCCTCATCCATCGCCCTGCTCACCAGCAGCTAAACACACAGTCACAGTACTCTACACACAGAAACCCAACAGGGTCCCTGATTAACCTTACATCACACCACTGTTCAAAGGTGACTTGGGATATTAAATGTTTAATATGAAATCTACCGAATCTTGAGAGATTGGAAACTTCAAGGAGAGTTCAAAGTTCAAACCCAAACTGTAATATTTCACAACCTGGAGCGTGTAGGCTGAACAAACTGTAACTTTACTATATTGGAACAATTTAGTAACTGAAATATTCTCAAGTAGCTCTATCCGCTGTGAATGCTTTAACAATATTAGCTTTAGTATGTGTCCAGAGCTGACGAGTGGTTTGCTGAAAATGTATTTAAATTAAAAAGGTTTCATTAAAAAGAAGAAGAAAGAAGTGAAATCATTGTAGTTCACTAGACTGTCACTGCTTAACATTCTTTTTTTTAAAGCCGCACATACACCAGAATTTGCTTCTTTTATAAACTGATATAGCACCGAAATACAGGAAATTACCTTAATAAATATTTTTTGAGCAAACCCAAAGTAAAAATGTAATTAACTGTCAAACTGAAAAGTGTATTTAGTCAGAAGGTTTGAGTAAACCTGTTACTTATTGCTGAAATCCTCACATTAAAAAATGCTGACGCTGAATTTTAAAGATTGCTTTTGGGGAAAAAAGGAAACATTTTAAGCTTCAAAACCGATGACTCTTCGTTTCATTTTCATGTAAAGGAAACTGCAACGTCCTGTTTGTTCACGCGTGCGACTCAGAGTCAGATTTCACTATTACTGAAACATACTGTATATTAAATCAGATATGATCAGGTCCTGTTACGGTGGAATAAGTCCATTTTAAAGGTGTGGTATGTAAAGTCTGAAAGTGTTTGTAGGGCAGAAATAATATTATGATCTCAAACATCATATAACATCATCTATAACATCATTATGTGATATGTAATATATATACGGCTTACATTGTTTATTGGCTGTGAAAAATTGTCTTTATTGTTGAACCTTTTGATCTTTTGTTCGAAAAATTCACAAAAATACTCTGCTCTCATGGATATCAAACAACACACAGGTTTATCAAAAAAAAAAAAACTTTGTTAAATGTAGGTGTGCAAGAATTATTGGCACCCTTTTAGTCAATACTTTGTGCTAGCTTCCTTTGCCGAGATAACAGCTCGGAGTCTTCTCCTATAACGCCTGATGAGGTTGGAGAATACATGGCGAGGGATCTGAGAGCGTTCCTCCGTTCAGAATCTCTTCAGATCCTACACATTTCGAGATCAATATGTGAATATAACGGTTATAACGTGAAATACAAAAACGATTTATTTTTTTAAAATTCTCTGGAGTGTTTTTGGTTAAATCGGCTGTATAACTGTTAAATATGGACAATTTATATTTTTTCTGGGTAAAGCTAGGGCTATAATCGCTTATATCATCTTTATGAATACATCCTAAAGCATTCATAAACATGAATATCAACACACCATGATGACACTGATGTACCGTAGCTTGTTTTCTTCTTTTAATGAAACACGTCGTTTATGTTTTTAACTTTTATTTAATTTATGACCATTTTTAGTTATGTATTTTTATCGATCTATTTATTTATTGATCATTTTTAATAAAAGGAATTCATCCTGAACTCTGCTTAAGACATATGCAACAACCAACACCCGGTATTAACTCAACACACCCCTTTTATGTGTTATCCGTTATCGTTGCTATCGATTTTCATCCATAACCATAACTTATTATTTAGACTTTTTTTATACGATTGAAAACATCCTGTAAAAACAGTGGACCCGTGTTTGAAACTTTTACATTTTACGTTCAATACGAGAAAATGCCATTTTGAATTTTAGGTCAATTTGTTACTTAGAAAACCACACAGAGAACCCAAAAAGAGGGTGTTATTTCTATGGAGGTGCAACGTTTCGTCCCCTGCTGCTACATCGCTACAGTAATACGCACCAGCTGTTCCTCAACATGGTTCCACTCATAAAGCAATATAAATAGAATCAAATTTACACTGAATATTCCACCAAGCTTTTTACAACACACTCGATCTACCACATTGTTTTTCTTTCTCCGTACACCTCTCTCGTATACTCTACTTTCTCCTCAGTTCGGTTCCCGGTTATTTCTCGTTGTTTTCTCGTGTTTCAGCTTTTCAGTAAACTCCCTCAGCGCTACCGAATCACGTCTCCCGAGATTTCTCTGCGTGACGCGTCGTGGCTCACAGGACACTGATTTATGAGCTGTCAAACGATATAAGCAGTGAGATTCATAAATCTGAAGAAAAAAGGAAACAACAAGCCAAAATAATACGATCAGTTCCCTTTAGTTCCCTTTTCGAAATTCTTTGCTTGTGAACTTGCTTTACTTTTTCCTCTGTTTTTTTTTTTTTTTTTTTTTTTTTTTCGGTGGAAAACCCAAACAGAACAAATGCCGCAGAGGATTATGGATCATTTCATTTACTCAGAAACGCAGTGGAATAAACATTAAGAAAAAGTCCTGCATACTGATTCGACAATAAATTCAAACGTTCTCCTTAGTGCCTGAAACGTTAAGATATTTTTTCTATATTTTACAGTTTATTAGATAAAATCTATCAATTATTCCTGGATCTATTTGACTTCAATGACACAAAAGACACACTCTCTTCACTTAGCCTGAAAGGCACTGAGGCCACACCAATTCATCAGGACTGACAAACAACTGTATTTTGGATTGACAGGCAGAGAGGCCACGCCCCCATCAATTGCACTGATAGCCATAAAGGACACACCTCCTGAGACTGACAGACAAAATGTCCATGCCTTCTTCATGAGGACTTCACAGGCACAGTGGCCACACCCCTTTCAGTGAGAATGATGCACACAGGCCACGCCTCCTCCAGTGAAGCTGATAGACACAGAGGTCACGCCTCTTTCACTGACACTGATGCACACAGGCCACGCCTCCTTCAGTGAAGCTGATAGACACAGAGGTCACACCTCTTTCACTGAAAGTGAGTCACACAGGCCACGCCCCCTCACTAGAACTAACAGGAACTGCACTGTGTAAGATTTATTATATAAAGAGATTATGATTTGCATAAGGAATAAAACACTTTGTGTTGTGCTGTTATAGGAAAACAATGAATAATGTGAAATTGATGATTTTCCTATAACACCTTGTCCCAAACTTCTCTGTTTCCTTCACTCAAAACACCTGC
>JANDJT010000012.1:1808642-1819356 GCA_024331685.1 Stegophilus panzeri | reverse complement strand
TGTCTCTGTGTGTCTCTGTGTGTTTGTGTCTCTGTGTGTCTCTGTGTGTGTTTGTGTCTCTGTGTGTCTCTGTGTGTGTTTGTGTCTCTGTGTGTCTCTGTGTGTGTTTGTGTCTGTGTGTCTCTGTGTGTGTCTATGTCTCTGTGTGTCTGTGTGTTTGTGTCTCTGTGTGTCTGTGTGTGTTTGTGTCTCTGTGTGTCTCTGTGTGTTTGTGTCTCTGTGTGTGTTTGTGTCTCTGTGTCTCTGTGTGTCTAAATTATTCAATTAAAATAAAAACACTTATGGAAAATATGCCTTTAGTCCAGCTCATTATTATTATTATTATTATTATTAGGGGGCCAAGCACCGAAGATGCTGGAATCCTATTGTAATTGTTAGGATATTTCATCTTCTTCTTCTTCTTCTTCTTTCTTCCTGTTCATAATATGCAAAACCTGTAGACGTTTGCAAACAATATGTCTGCCACGTGTCAATCAGTTCCAAGGCGCCTGAGCTGGATTACTCGAACAACTGTACTTCATGGTTGGTGATACGAATCCGAATGAATGTTTAACGTAAGGATCTGAGGACGTCTGCGAAGGTTAGGACGTGGCCAATGAAAGGAAGCAGGGTTAGGTTTGAATAGCTGTTTTTCAGGAACATCTGTCAATGGCGCGTTAATCATCACCGAGTTACTTCAAAAACATGGCTGGTTTCAGCCAATCGGGTTTCAGAAGGCATTTCACGCGACTAGCGTTGATCTATCGGGACTAAACTTGATAAGTAGGTTCATCTACGGTCTCTCTATTGTTTTGTTTCCGAGGAGCGCTTGGACCCCGCAGGCTAACTGAATTATTTCTTTTATCTACGCTGAAGCTGAGCTCGGATGTGAACTCGCGGGGTTTGTTTGTTCCACCAGTTGCTGAAGTAAGCTGCAGAGGTTCGACACCAAACCGCTGAATAAGCAGACAGAGAGGAAGAGGGCGAATTTTTTTCAGCCGGCTGTTAAGGACTGAGGGCACGAGTGCGAGAGACGAGCGTTATGTCCTGACCTCTAATTCCTACCGAGTCTCTCTATCAGCACAGTGTTCTTACTGACTGACTTCCTGAAGTGAAAGACAGAATTGAGACTAGATGTTTGGCACTAGACCTTTCTCGGTGAGAGGAAGTAGTGAACCCCTGTATGTGTGTGTGTATGTGTAAAATATATATATATATGTGTGTGTGTGTGACAGAAAGAGCACATGGCTTGGACTCTGATCTCAGTGTATTTGGGGTTTTCCTCTGTGGTTTTCCCCGGAGTTTCTGCAGTGCTCAGCAGTTTGGTTGAAATTTCTTATAACACTACTTTAATAAAAACATTTTTTTAAAATTATTTATTTATAAAAAAAAAAAAAAAAAAGGTTATGCAATATGTGGATCTGGGAACAAAGTGCCAGGGGAAAAAAGCCAGAAAAATTTAACTTTTTTTAAAAAATGTATTTTGATAGATTTTTTTTGTTTTTACCAAATTAAAGATAATTAAAAAATGTATATATATATTTTTTTTTAAAGTGAATAAACAGAAACAAAACTAGAGCTAAAAGTGTGTTGTGACGTAATAAAAATTTCACTTTATCCATATCATCGATTATATTAGTTATTTATTTTATTTTGACTCCGTGTTCTTCTACAAGTTTGGATTTTGAAACGTGGTCGATTTATAAAATGTTTATTTATTATTATTTGTTAAATATTGTGGTTTGTTTATGTATTTATGAACTTTAATTTGTTCATTTCTTTTTCTTATAACATGAATACCAACAAAAAACAGTTAAAAGTCCTTCAACAACTTTTGGATTTTGAAACATAAAAAAAAAAAAAAAAGTTTTTATTTATTAAATGTTTATTTATTTATTACATTTGATTTTTATTTGTTGTTTTCTTTTTTTTTTTTTTTTTTTTTTAACCTGCTGTCAACCAAATGAAAAGGTAAAAATGAGATTAAAATAAAATATTTTCCCTCCGTGTCCTCATATGATTTTGGATTTTAAAACTTGATTGGGGTAGAGAGAGTTTATTTATTAAGTGTTTTTCTTTGTAGAAGTAATACATAAATTAATAAAGTGTTTTTTTTTTGTTTTTTTTTTACTTTTCCATCTGGTAGATTAATTAATAGGTAAAAAAAAAAATATGGAGGTAAAATTAAAGTTGAATGCATTCACTCTGTGTCCAGCTACAGTTTTATTTATTATTTTAAGCACGATCAATTTGAAATTATGTTTCTATAAAATAAAACAAAAAACAGTTAAAAGAAATAAAGAGTTAAAATGAAATGCTTTCACTCGATTTATTCGTACAGTTCTGGATTTTTAATCCGCTATGAGTTATGCTTTGTTAGGAATTTATTATTATTATTATTATTATTAGTAGTAGTAGTAATAGTATTTTTCATTTTAAAAGAGTAGTATTTAAAATGGGGCGGAGCTAAGCAGTTCTGCTAACAGGTGTGGGTGGAGCTACATTTTAGGGCCAGAAAAACTCGGCTGTAAACTGGCAATGTTGCATTATTATTATTATTATTATTATTATTATTAATAATAATAATAATCATACGTCCCTTTTTAGACTACTCTTTTAAAATGGAAAATAATAATAATAATAATAATAATAATAATAATAATAATAATAATATTATAGCAGGCTATAAACATAAAATCTCAGATTGTCGCTTGTTACGCTGGCTCTGAAATTGCAGCTCCGTGTCTCACACACACACACACGCAATACGTATGAAATCCATTTATTGAGCGTGCTTTTAGCTCGTTCCAGCAGATCAGTGATCAGTAAATCTGTGTGTTTTCCTCCAGAGACACTTCTTCAGAAACCTGGGCTCCATCATCACGTACGCGTTCCTGGGAACCGCCATCTCCTGCTTTGTGATTGGGTAAACAAGCTGTTTCCTTACAGGAACACTCCTCTATCCACCTGATCTGTTTACTCCAAACTCCCTTCTAATCCGACTTACGCCGTCTGACCCCGCGCTCACACGAGGCTCTGGCGGCTGCGGCCGTGGAGCGAGCGCTGGCGTCATCGTTGTCGGCGTGTACCGTCCGCCCTGCGTTCGTAACTCCGATGAGAAATGCTAGGAAGCGGAATATAGCCTACAGCACAAAAAGTCTTTAAAATGCAGTTTAAGATTTTGAATGTCTTTAGCATGTATATGTACCGTATATAACTCATTGTCTCATGGAAAGTCTTAAACTGTTCAGAAGGACGTCCCACTGATCCAGTCCTGTATAAAAGTAGTTCCGGTTACTTTGTGCTGTGCTGGAGGTGATGTGATATCCATACACTGCCCTTACACCTGCTTTATACACGAGTTTGGAGTTTACATCATCGTCTTTACTCTAGATCGGGTAACAACTCCTGATTAACACGTGGTTATTGTCTTTATTTCTCTCTCTGTGTGTGTGTGTGTGTGTGGGTGTGTGTGTGTGTGTGTGTGTCAGGAATCTGATGTATGGAGTGGTGAAGCTGATGCAGGTTGTAGGACAGCTCACTGATAAGTTCTACTACACTGACTGCCTCTTCTTTGGAGCAATCATTTCAGCTACAGACCCCGGTAACGTCCTGTCTGTCTCTCTCTCTTATTTGTGTGTCTCTCTTTCTGTCCCTTTTATTTGTGTGTCTCTCATTTGTGTGAGACTCTCTTGTATCTCTCTCTGTCTCTTTTGTTCTGTCTCTCTCATGCCTCTCTATCATCCTCGGTTTCTCTCTGTTTCTCCATCTGTTCCTCTCTTGGTCTTTCTGTCTTTCACTCTCTGTATTTGTCTGTCTCTCTTTCTTCATCTGTTCCTCTCTCTGTCTCTCCTTCTCTCTCTGTCTCTGTCTTTCTTCCTGTCTCTCTCTCTCTCTCTCTCTCTCTCTCTGTCTTCCTCTGTTTCTCTGTCTTTCACTCTCTATTTGTCTGTCTCTCTGTTTCTTCATCTGTTCCTCTGTCTGTCTGTCTGTCTGTCTGTCTCTCTTCCCGTCTCAGATTTCAAGTTGTCTTTAAATCCGGGGTTTAATCTGACGTAGACGATTAAATCGTTAAATCTAGATTGTTAAGTGTAAATGAATATCGTACATGCTTAAAATGATTAATTTAATCCTAGAGCCTGCATTTCATGGTGTGTGTGTGTGTGTATAGTCACTGTGCTGGCTATCTTCAATGAGCTCCATGCTGATGTGGATCTTTATGCCCTGCTGTTCGGCGAGAGCGTCATGAACGATGCTGTGGCTATCGTCCTCTCATCGTACGTACACACACATACACACACACACACGCACGCACACACACACACACACACACACACACGTTCTGTTAATCCGAGCCGCTCTTGGTCACTGGATATCAAGCTGAATGTACAGTACGGATCTGGAAGCATCTCCTGGTTTTGTTTGGGAAGTTTATTTGAACTGGGTTTAATACTCTTAGCAGACGCAGTGCAGCGAATCAGACGCCCCGGAATGTCGGGTTATATTTTAAAAAATATTTTTCAGTTTCATTTAAGTCATTAGGTTTGCTTTTAGCGTTCATGAGCATGAGGAACGTGATGTAAGAGATATTAGATCTTCTTGTGCTATCCGGTGTCACGCAGAACTGAACTGATCTAAAATGGACTCAGACATCCAGCCCTTAAAAAATCCTCTAAAGAAGCTGTGCGTGATTAAAGACTGAACCCCTACGAGTTAACTACAAAACACTCAACTATTAATCACTGTGAAGAGCGAGTGAGATCCGGTTATAAAATCTACATATAGTGTTCTCCGCCCTCCAGTAGTTCAAACTCATGTTAACTGAACACACAAGGAGAACAAGATCATTCGTCCATCCTCATCCATCCTCCATCCATCCATCCAGCATCCATCCATCCTCATCCATCCTCCATCCATCCATCCAGCATCCATCCATCCATCCTCATCCATCCATCCTCATCCATCCATCCATCCATCCATCCATCCAGCATCCATCATCCATCCTCATCCATCCATCCTCCATCCATCCAGCATCCATCATCCATCCATCATCCATCCATCATCCATCCTCCATCCATCCATCCTCCATCCATCCATCCATCCATCATCCATCCATCCAGCATCCATCCATCCATCCTCATCCATCCAGCATCCATCCATATCCATCCATCCATCCTCATCCAGCATCCATCCATCCATCCATCATCCATCCATCCTTCATCCATCCATCCATCCTCATCCATCCATCATCCATCCATCCATCCATCATCCATCCTCATCCATCCATCATCCATCCTCATCCATCCATCATAATCCATACATCCATCCAGCATCCATCAATCGCTCATCCATTGCTTATCAATCATCCATTCATCCATCCTCCATCCATGATCAATCCGTCAATTGCTCATCAATCATCCATCCGTCAATCATCATATCCAGAGCTGTCCTTTACGTCCGTAACCAAACCGGAAGGTTATTTATTATTCCTAGGAAAACCAGTGGAACCTGTTAACCGTGAGGTTAGTACACGTGATCCAGGTGAGTCTCACTTTAACAGATCTACGGATTTCGGATCACAGACGAGGCAGCGGAGTTGGAAAATAAAGGATGAAAATGTTTGAGTGAAATTATCCAGTGAAGGAAGTGTGAAGTACAGGAAGTTCTCACTGCTTTCCTGCTAACGTGGTCCTCTGGCGCCATCTTTTGGTCAGAGAGAATCACTTTCTCTTCAGCTCGCTTCAAATCAATAATGCAAAGTGTTTAAACTACAGATGGCATTTTCTACAGAAAGTAGGCAGAAATTATTTATTTTTTTCTGATGAAGTCTCAAAGCAGTCTTTTATTTCTGTTTTACTCGGTCCGTTTTTCAGTAAAAGGAACTCGCATCAAATTTCAGACGTAGCCCAATTATAATCTGCTCAAAAAAGGGGCTTTAATTTTATTTAAAAAAAAAAAAAAAAAAAGAAAATATCTGTCCTTTTGTAACACTCGCATAGAAGAATTCAGTCTATCGTTAACATTCACACAGGAACTCTCACAATTCAATCTGTTATTCGTTATCATAGATAACTCATTTAATTTAGCTATATATTAAAGCAAATGACTCACTTTATAACATTTTAAAAGCTGTAAAAATCATATAGTTATAAATACAAATAAGATCACCCAGTTTTCTTGTTTTCCTTAAAAGTCAAGGCATCGTAAGGCATGCGTAGAGTCTAGTATCGACAGAGTGGGTGGAGTCAGCTGGGGAAAGGGATACATACCGGTCCTTTAAAACACATCCTGGACAGGGTTTTTTTTTTTTTTTTTTTTTAGGGGGGGTTCCCTATTTTTACGCCATTTTACTGTATTTATTGTTTATAATGTAATATATATTTGTTGTTGTTGTTGTTGTTGTTTTTAAGATCTATCATGGCCTATCAGCCCAGCGGCACGAACACGCACACGTTCGACGCCTCAGCCTTTTTTAAATCCGTCGGAATTTTCCTCGGGATCTTCAGCGGATCTTTCGCCATGGGCGCGGTCACCGGAGTCGTCACCGCCCTCATATCCTTTCAGCACATCATAAACCTCAGATTTAGTCTAGTGTCTGATATGGATTCAAAGCTTTTAACTGTTATTATAATCATACCGATATTGCACGAGTCACCTGTGACAAAGCGTCTTATTCCTAACCAGAGTGCGTCTGTGAGCGCTGTGATGACCGTTCTGTCTTTAAACTCGTCACGTGGAAGGTTTAACGTTTTCTGTAACGCACCAGGTGGCGTGTTAACTGCGCTGTGCAATAAGTTCACCACCAGGGGGCGTGTAATACGCTGTAAAAAATACAGCAAAGGCACTAGATCCTTTTTTTTTTTTTTTAAAGGGGTCATGAAGTGCATTTAAAAAAAAATTTTATAACGTTCTGTGACGTCCGCTTATAATGTTAGGAAGATTTTTACATAAAAAAAAAATCATAATTTAGAAGTAATGGGCTATTTTCTATCCTGGTTTTGAGCCTTTATTTGAAACACTCTGTTTCAAATAGGTATTTAAGACTTGGAAGTAAACGCCCACTTCTGTGATTGGGTAATTTTCAACGTCCCCACTGCTACACGTGTGGAGTATGGGTCATTTTGGTTAAAAACCGTATAAATACTCGGTACAAATCAAACGATCTGTAACATGAGACATGGTAAAAACGTTGTTACTCTCACTCGTGTGTCGCGACATTACTGTCGGATCCGATATAGTCGGCACCGCGTCATCTTTTATTTCCGGTCTCTCTGAAAAGCCTGCGTCAAACTTGGTTAAAAATAAAGTTCACCCTCGCTTTCCTAACGTTAGGACCAGAAGGAAGGCAGTGCAAGATCTTCTGCCAAGGCGGTCTTTGGTCACGCTGTGATGTCACACTGAGACGGACTATCAAACGAACCAATGTTTTTGGACCAACGAGGAAGTTTTGAGCTCTGAAACTTATGGGATGTTTATATAGTACAACGACCTCTTATATGGCAAAAGATCAAGGAAAATGAGATTTCTCAATTCATGACCCCTTTAAAGTAAATTTAATGTATAAACTGAGATTAACTCAACGTCTCTGAACAAAAATGGTTGGTTGTGGTGTCCAGGTTACAAATGCGATTCTTGGGACGCTTTAAATCTAGTTAATAAATAAAAATAAATAGAAAAATATACAGAGACTGGGGAAATTTATTAGTTAATAAAATAAAATAAAAATACAGAAATAAATAAATAAATAAATAAAGTAATTAATAAGCAATTTCATACAATACATAAATATGTAGAAAGTGAGAATTAAATTAAGTAAACTTTTAAAAATGTGCAAAAACAGGGAAAGTACAAACTAATTAATAAACAAAGACATTTGATTCTGAATATCCTACGGCGCGGTCTGATTCTGGATCCTGATTGGTCAGAAGGTGTTGATTAATTCTCTATAACGGCAGCTCTGACAGTCGCGCAGGTTTATATTAACGCGTTCGTTCTAATACGTTATGGTTCCCATAGTAACCACTCCTTGACGGGCTCGTGTACGATGGAAGCTCCACATAAACAGATTAAGAAAACGTGTGTAAGTGTTGATATGGTGACGTTTTCTGTGAGGTGATGTTTATTTGACATTTGTGGAAGGAGTGTCCAGTGTCAGATAAATGGTAAAACCGTTTAAAGGGTCTTTCCGGGATCTCCGGGACAGACGAGTTTACGCTTCGTTGCGGTTTCTCGGTAACACCGCGAGCTTTACAGAGAGTTTTGAAGAGAGAGAGAGCGAGAGAGAGAGAGGGAGAATAAAGAGAGGGCTGGTGAGGGAACGACTGTTTATAGCTGCTGTAACGTAAGCGAGAACAGGAACTCTCTTGTCTCATGGACGTTCCAGAACGTTTAACGTAACCATAATTGGATAAATATACTTGCTCCGCTGCATCACACCTCCCTGTCGTCTGTATGAGTGCAGTTTCAGGACGGTGATGTGTGCGTATTGTTCTCTCGTACCGTTTAAAGCTTTAACTCCGTGTTCACGTGACGAAGTTCACCAAGCTTCACTGTTTCCCTCTGCTGGAGACCGCGCTCTTCTTCCTCATGTCCTGGAGCACCTTCCTGTTGGCCGAGGCATGTGGCTTCACAGGTGTGTGTGTGTGTGTATACGTTATCTTTAATTAGCATGAAATAAATGTTGTTCGAGGGTCTTCTAACAGCGGACACACGACCCTGAGATGTCGGAGAGTATAAAGCAGTGAACTGTTATGTTTATGGTACGTGGAAGAAGGGAAACGCACCGAAAGAGATGTTTTCTTCTACGTAGAGACGTCGGTTACGATGTGTGTCCGTCTTTAAGCTCGTCTTCGCTTGTGGCTGGTCTGAGGGGGAGTTCCCCGGCTTGTATTTATCCCGAACGTGCTCCGTATGTCCCGCAGGTGTCGTAGCGGTGTTGTTCTGTGGGATCACGCAGGCTCACTACACCTACAACAATCTGTCCGAGGAGTCGACCAAACGCACCAAACAGGTACTACGCCTCTCTTCTTCCTTCGTGTTTCTTCTTTCTTAGAGAGTTTATTTTCCCACTGTACTGTATCGGCCAAGGGTGCCAATACTTTAACCTAGGTCGAAAGTCCGAGCGCAGACATCGAAATACAACAGAAACGTGGATTCTCCGAAATGGCCGAAACGGCGTTACAGTAGTGTGCACCTTATGTAGTGAGCACGTGCAGTGAACAGGAAGCCATTTTGGGTCGAAGTGTAACTATATCAAAACGACAGATCATAAACATGTTTATTTAATGTCAGCGTGACCGTTTTATGTTCGACCAATCAGCACCCTGTACTGTTTAAAGCTCCGCCCACACGTAGTCACAGTACAGCGACGCGGGCCGTACGTAGAAAATAAACTTCTTGGTCGTACCGTATGATGAGCGTGGATGCAGGTTAGTATGGTGACGGCAGCCAGGGGGCAGCGTTGAGCCAGCTTCCAGTCAGTTTCCATGATCTTTTCAAGGTGGGCGGTCACCTGCGAAAGCACGCCGATAACAAATAAACTACAGAGAGCTGAAATGGAACGAGAGAGGAAGCGAGATTGAAATTGAGGAAGCGAAATAGTCCGCGTCGTAAAGCCGCTTTACATCTGGAACAGCTGGCTTCGCATACTTTCTGCCAACTTTTGAAAAGATACTTGCTGACAGGAGAAGCTCCAGGCTGAACAGCTGATTTACAGCCTGTGAAACATTCCATACTGAACAGTCGAGTGCAAAAGTTTTCACCCCCCCATGGTTTTGGGGTTTGTGTGTGTGATGGGTGGGAAGCCATGCTTCTGTTTCACGATTTAAAATGCTAAGGAGTTAGAAATAAGCTATGGGTATATATCGAGACAACGAAATAACAAATCAAAACATATTTTTGGTGGAGAAAAAGAAAAACAGTAACGTTTCGCCATAATCTTCTGAAGTGTGCAAGCCTTTAGTAAACTAGAGCCTGTTTAATATAAGAATGACGCTTTGTTTAACTTTCTTTTATTTCTTTTATTGATTTTAGTGACCGTTATCAGCAGCTGCACACTTAATCATTTTAATCCCTAGTAATTAACCATAATTAATATCGCAGTGGTAAGATTAATGTTAGTTAATTGGTTATTAAGTCTGGTGCACTGAATTGTGGGCTTCCAATGAATGTTTTCTGTGTCTAGCATTTATTGAATTATTGATTGATTTATTAGTCGAAATGTGGTTCATCAGCTTTAAAAAAACAAAACAATCAATAGTCGTGATTTTAAAATATAATCTTTAAAAATTTCTCTAAGCAGTCTTTACTCATGCTTAGTAAATACTGCACTCGTGCATTGTTCTAATGTTCTAATTAATATTAATATACGTCTTCATTTCAGCTGTTTGAGGTGCTGCACTTCCTGGCGGAGAACTTCATCTTCTCCTACATGGGTCTGGCGCTGTTCACCTTCCAGAACCACGTCTTCAGCCCCATCTTCATCGTGGGAGCATTCGTATCCTATAATAATAATAATAATAATAATAATATTAATAGTAGTAGTAATAATAATAATAATAATAATAATAATAAGTGGAATAGTAATAATATTCCCAATAATAATAATAATATTAAAAAATCTCCCAGGCAGCAGAGGGTGCTAAACATCACACACCGCTCCTTTAAGAAGCCGTTCAAGTAGCAGAGGGCGCTTAACATCACACAACGCCCCTTTAAGAAGCCGTTCAAGTAGCAG
>JANDJT010000012.1:1796732-1808464 GCA_024331685.1 Stegophilus panzeri | reverse complement strand
AGCGCCCCTTTAAGAAGCCGTTCAAGCAGCAGAGGGCGCTTAACGTCACACAACGCCCCTTTAAGAAACCGTTCAAGCAGCAGAGGGCGCTTAACATCACACAGCGCCCCTTTAAGAAGCCGTTCAAGCAGCAGAGGGCGCTTAACGTCACACAACGCCCCTTTAAGAAACCGTTCAAGCAGCAGAGGGCGCTTAACATCACACAGCGCCCCTTTAAGAAGCCGTTCAAGCAGCAGAGGGCGCTTAACGTCACACAACGCCCCTTTAAGAAACCGTTCAAGTAGCAGAGGGCGCTTAACGTCACATGGCGCTCATTTAAGGAGCCTCTCAGGCAGTAGAGGGCGCTAAATAATACACACCGCTGCTTTAAAAAAAAGCAAAGCAACTGTTTGCAACTTCAAAGCCCTTGAAGGTCATGTTTGTTTGTTGTCCCGATGTCCGTTGTGAAACATGTTTGTTTAACTTCACCCTGATCACCAGATCGCCATTTTTATCGGCCGAGCCTCGAACATCTACCCGCTGTCCTTCCTGCTGAACCTCGGACGCAGACACAAAATCGGCGCCAACTTCCAGCACATGATGATGTTCGCAGGTATCGTCTTCTCGTCTTTCCTGAACGACGGCCAAGCTGTCCCTGTGCGTTAGGATACTTTGGCAGGCGTCAGCTTGTTCAGTCTTTTCTCCATGGTTCATCACCCTCAGCATGACCTAAAATGGGAGATGAGTCACCAAACAGTTGAGCTCAGACTGGAGCACTGCTCTCCTGCTAATTATTATAGATGTCGTGTGTGTGTGTGTGTGTGTGTGTGTGTGTGTGTGTTGCAGGTCTTCGAGGAGCGATGGCGTTTGCGCTGGCGATCCGTGACACAGCGACGTACGCGAGGCAGACGATGTTCACCACCACGCTGCTCATCGTCTTCTTCACCGTCTGGGTGTTCGGTGGAGGAACGACGCCCATGCTGTCCTGGCTGCATATCAGGTCAGACTCTCAGACAAAATGGTCGCTAGGGTAACGGATTTTATGCCAAGTTTGCTCGATTTGGAAGAAGCGAGAACGCTGGTGGTTTAAGCCGTTTCTGCTAACGAGGCAAACGAAGGGAAAGTGAAAGTGCAGATAATATCCACGTGTAATAAGTACGTACGGGTGTGGAGTTTGGAAGCTGTGGGGTGTGTCATGAATTTACATTCTTCGTTTTGCACTCGCTAGGGATAAGATTTAGCTTTAAAAAACGCATCGCTTGAAATTACAGGTTACGATATGAAGGTTTTTCAGAAAAAAAAAACCATCCAGGATTTCCACAGAGAAGCTTCTAGATCGCTTGAGCTCCGTGTCTGGCCAATCACAATAGGCTTGTGAGGGTGAAAGGGGCGTGGCCAAACAGGCAAACAAACAAAACCCTCCGCGAGCAAACCCAGCCCCGCCCAGTCGCTCAGAATTTCTCGTGCGACGTGGAGGGAGACGCCACTTCTTCTTATTTTCTAACTGAAGAAGAAAAATTTACGAATATTTTGCACACCCGAAAATTCTTCTTCAGAACGTTCTTCAGAAACGTCGTAAATAAGTCCTTAAGGTTTTGGTCAACCGCAGACATGATCGCAGAATCGATTGTTTTCCAGTAGCAGCGTGTCCTGAAGCGTGTTAGAAGCTTCCGGAACATGGACTCTTGACTTCGTTGAACGTTTCTATGCACGTGTACGTACGTATCCGGGACGTCCTTACCCTTCCTGGTGGTTTTCTGCGATCGCAGAAATGAACGCAAAATCGAGCAAGCGGTCGCAGTATTCGGAGGAGCGTGCAAGTCAACACGGATTTTCCGTAGGTTTGGGCCAAGACTCTTCACGTGACGTCATCGAGTCGCGTGTTCAGCCACAGCCGTCTTCGATTCACATGCGTCGAACGCGAGTACGGCTAAGAGGTCTCGTCTACCGACAAACATCACCGCGAAAGACAATTTCGTCCTATTTGCGATTTCGCTGATTCGTGTTGCGTCGCAAATTTAGAAGAAGGAAAAAAAAGGAAAAACGCAGCAAAATCGAACGCTTTTGACCGCAAGACTCCCAAAAAAAAAAAAAAAACCTCCACGAAATCCTGTACGGAGTGATTCATGTGAAAGAGCAGTTTGACCGGGAAATCTCGCAGAAAGCGAATGAAACATTTGAGTTATGGAAGTATCGCTCGGTATTTAGCGATTTCGAACATAAACAGGAAGTTATAAAAGAACGAACGCTTAGAATCACGCTGCTGTTCTTACAATACAAGTTGGAAGCATCTCTCTTCCCACTCCAATGTATAATTCTGTACTGCTTCCCACAGCGCCCAGCAGGGGGTGCGGGAGACATGCTGTACGACCCCTGTGTGACCCCTGTGTGGTCTCCATGGTGATGTACCAGCTGAGAGAGAGAATAACGGGGTGACTGAAGAGAGCTGACATTTATTCATCCTGAACGTTTTCACAAGCAGTCTGTTTGGGGGAAATCACGTACACGGACCCGCTGCAGTTCCTTATGGGATTTTACCCTGCGTAGGCCTATGACAATTACCACATAATCACCTAATTAGGCAGGAGGAAGGAATAAAACACCACAATGTGCCGCCGTTCTATTCAAATAATCAACAAGGAAGTGGTTCGGAGTTCTTGCTCTCATCCTTTTCCGATAACAGCCATGTCCTGAAGCGTTTAGAAGCTTCCAGAACATGGACTCTTGACTTTCTAGAAGGTTTCCTCTAATAATAATAATAATAATAAGAGGAAGAATTCTCTTGTTCTTATTGTTATTGTTATTCATTCATAAAACACCTCTACTGTATCTCTTATAATCATAATAATGGCTTATTATTGAAACAGTAAGACGATGACGAATTCTTCATCGTCCTCGTCTTCTTCTGATGATGATGATTGTTGTTTTATTAGCTATTAATAATTTCTTCAATACATCTACTAAAAATAATCAGAATGATGTGTGTTTAAAATTTATTATGAACAATAACACATCTCAAACTACTTTATGTAGAAAAGACGAAGAGCTCTACGGTCTTTACAGATTTTCCTGTAAATGTTATACAACGAATACAGCGTGTGTATAGACTTCCACTGCTTTTAATCGGAAGTTATTAGTGCGTGCACAGCCGTTAATCTTCGTGTAGGAGTTGCGTAACAGTGACGGGCCCGGTCGTGCGTGTGCTCAGAGACGGGAAAATCTATATAGTAAAAGAGAAGGGAAAAAAAAAAAAAAGTTCCACCGCCGAATGATTGACCTGCTGGTATTTTTCAGAAGTTCAGTCGACCGTGTAAAGTTCTCGGACAGACCGTTTCGTCAGCGACCGGACGGAGTAATCCACACAGCACGCGGGCAGATAAAGAGGAGCTGGATTGCAGGTTCAGGTGCGACGGAAAGAGGAGGCGTTTATCTGCG
The DNA here is from genome assembly GCA_024331685.1 of Stegophilus panzeri. Lineage (NCBI taxonomy): Eukaryota > Metazoa > Chordata > Actinopteri > Siluriformes > Trichomycteridae > Stegophilus > Stegophilus panzeri. The sequence goes on along the minus strand of JANDJT010000012.1, from coordinate 1,805,050 downwards.
TAAAGCTTTCTCAGCAGCTCCTGTAGGCCGCCTATTAATAAGTGTAGCTGGGTGAAAGAGGATTACGGAGTGTCCTGGCAACGCTTCGCGGACTAAACAGCTCGCGCCGGCGTAAGCTATAGGCGTGGGGCGGGGCTTTGTTCAATAAAACGTCTTTTGATTCGCGGGACGTCAGACACGGCTTAGCGGTTTATCCTCCGAGAGACGCTTCTGGAAATCCTTAGCGTTTGTACGTGTTTAGAAGAACAGGAGGATCGTAGCTGTCCGTCAGAAACAACAAAAAGTCATGTGCTGCTACAAAGAACATCATGTGCTTTTGTTTTTATTTATTTACTTATTTATTTATTTGTCTGTTTGTAAAAATGTTCTGGTGTTTTAAAAACGGCGTCTTTGACGGAGGACGTGAAGTCGGCCGACCTGCGCGCGCAGAGCGGTATCGGCGAAATGAAAAAGAGCACGTGCAGCCACGAATGAAAGCGTAGACCTGTGTCTCAGTGCTCGCTGAAGTGAAACGCTCACTCTCACTCTCAAACGCCTGACGGTTCTGCTCTTTATAAAATACGCCGATCTGTTAAACAACTTTTAGGTTCTGTAGTTCCTCCTGTTGATAATTTCGCAGCACGCTGATCTTTTAGTCATAAAAACACTCCTTTAATTAGCACAGCGCTAACGTACACTAAGCACCGGATGTTCGTATCGGAGCGCTGCCCGGTACTAGTATCGATATCGATGCGTCTCTGATAAATATCGTGTACTGTAGAAATGTCTTCAAGTATCGTGATGATTTATTTTTACCTTATATTGTATGTATGCTTGCTAATCTGGGGATGTTTATAGACCACTGTTTACTACGGTCTGATCCTGTGGTTGCTTACTCATCACAAATCTCAGGCCAGTAAGCGATTAGCGTTTTGGGACACGAGACAGGAGCGTCTGCGGATCGTCCGGGTCATGTTTACAGCAGGGTGACTGCAGGGCTGGAGCAGCCGCACACTCAACATCGTCTCTGTTTGCTCAAGAGCTTCCTGAGCGATGAACTTTTACTTCCTGTTTGAAGTGCGGAGGCAGCCGGGCTTATAAAGTTTAAAAAAAAAATAAATGAATCGAATTGAAGGGAAGATATAAATAATCAATGTTTGCGATTAATATGATTTTGATTTGCTCTGTTCCGTATGAGTCAAGGTGTAAAACGCTTCACTTAATGCACAGCTCGTGTCTTCTCCAGCTTTCGGCTGTGTCCCAGAAGAAGGTAATCCTTTTAAGTGCGTCAAAGCCGGCTCTGAATCCAATCTGTAACGTCTTGTGCCCGGTGTTTTGTCTTCCTGTGAGTCACTGTAACTAAGATGGAAACTATTTTGGTTTCTGCTTATGTTACGTACCATGTTACTCAGAGAGAGAGAGAGAGAGAGGGAGGGAGAGCGAGCGTGTGAGGGAGAGAGTATGAGGGAGAGAGAGAGGGAGAGAGAGCGCGAGCGCGTGAGGGAGAGAGAGCGAGCGAGAGAGAGAGAGAGAGAGGGTGGAAGAGCGAGCACGTGAGGGAGGGAGAGAGCAAGAGAGAGCGTGAGGGAGAGAGAGAGAGAGAGAGAGAGAGAGAGGGTGGAAGAGCGAGCACGTGAGGGAGGAAGAGAGCAAGAGAGAGCGTGAGGGAGAGAGAGAGAGAGAGAGAGAGAGAGAGCGCGTGAGGGGGAGAGAGAGCGAGAGAGAGAGAGAGGGAGGAAGAGCGAGCGCGTGAGGGAGGGAGAGAGCAAGAGAGAGCGTGAGGGAGAGCGGGTGCTTATGTTTTCACTGCCAAAACTAGAAGATCTATTGCTCATACAATATAAATAGACTCTTATTTATTACACCTGGACTGCAAGAGTCTCATATACCAAGTCTAATCTAATATATTTTCTAAAATGAATAAAAGAGTATTTAACTTGCTCTTAGATGTTGTTTAGCATTTTAAATAATCTAATTAAGTGACATTGGACAAGTCTGACTGGGCTGGCAGTACGGCTGGACGATATGACTGAAATATTGTATCGTGATCCAGTCCGTATCACGGTATACGGGTTTGCCGGCTAAACGGTAGCGTTGTGTTTTTTGTTTTTTTTTTAAATAAACCTTTTAAAAATTTTTTTAAAAAGATATCACGATATCTCAATTTGCCCAATTTCGATATTATATCAGACCGGCGCTGTTGAATTGAATTCTTGATTCTGATTGGTCAGAAGAGGTAGAAGCTGCAAATCGCAGGTTTGTAATAATGCTCTCCTTCTAATTAGGTTATCGTTTCTATGGTAACGGCTTGTTCGGAGGGGCCGTTTAACGTTCTAGTAAAGGAGACGGTTATGTAACATTTATGGAAGGAGTCTCCAGTGTCAGCGCTTTGTGCTGTAACTTTTCCGCCGTTTCTCGTAACGTGGCGATCTGCGTTGTTTTTGTTTCTAATAAACGTCGGGGGGGGGGGATCCGACGTTGAGGGAACGGCGTAAATCTTCAAGTTGTTGTTGCTTTTTGTACCAGCGTCTTCTAGGCAACCCTGGTGCTGTTATCCATCTGATATTTTTTCTTTAAACCTACTAAGCTTTGAAATGTATTTATTTTTAGCTAAAGCATGAAAAAATACAGCGTAAAAATATCACACCGGAGCTTACGGATTCAGTTCTTTTTTTTTTAAAAATTCAATTATTATTTAGTTTATGCAGATTGCAAATATAAATAATCATTCTAATAAAGTATAAATATAATAATCAATCCTGACAATAAAAACTACAATCAAGTCTCTTTATAATCATTTCCTATTCCAGTCTCTTCCATGTGTTACAGGATCGGGATCTGGGTATCGGATCTCATTAACAGGATCAAGAAGTGTTAGACTGTTAAAAACACTTTGTTGTAGGCCTATTTAATCTTTTTTTATTCATTTCCAGCCCTGAGAATAACTCTTGGAAATGTTCTCGCAACTGCACTTTTTGACCGTTTCCAGTGACCTGAAAACATCCTCCATTTGCTTTAACAAGAAACGTTACTAATATGAGCTGGAGGAAGGGGCGGGGCTTCCAGAGTGTCGGTCAATGTCAGAGAGTTTAGAACAGCTGCACAAATGTTGATTGGTGTGTGTGACACACACACACACACACACACACACACGGAGAGACAGTCTGACCCCAACTTGACCATAATGCACTTCCTGCTCAGTACTACTACAGACTAATCAATGTGTGATTATTTTAATCAGTGGAAAACACACACACACACACACACACACTGTTGCGATTCCTCAGGCTGTCTTTCTGTGGAAGTCTATCTGTCTGGTGCAATGACGTGTTTCTGCGTTTGAGAATTTGCACATTCTGAAGGAAATTGATCTGGTTTGATAAATTTGCGTTTTGCGTTCATGAGCATGACCGCTATATTTTCGGGCGGGGCGGGGCGGGGCGAGGCGGAGCGGTTGTATCTCCGTTCCAGATTGGTCATGGCGACTCTGTTCCTCTGCTGGTGGCTCGGTGCATCGTGTTGTGACTTGCTCTTGGTCTATGTCTCGTTCCTGTGTGGAGTTCTGTTCATCAGGGTGGGGATGGCTTTAGGAGGAGCTCCGTGCTTCCACTCAGGAGATGATTTGTGCTTCTTGTGGTTCTCCATGTGTTTCTGTTGGATGTGGTGGTGTTGAGGTTTCTCTGTTTAAGTTTGGTGGTTTTTCTGAAGTGTCCAGTCTCATCGTATGCTGGATTTCCAGCCTCTTTCTCTCTCTCTCTCTCTCTCTCTCACTCTCTGAATTTCTCTCTCTTTCATTTGGGCTTTAACCTGCTCAGACTTGCCTCCCTATAGGGGCGCCTCAGGAGTTTCCACTTCCTGTGTAAATATGGAACCGAACACCCCCCTCTCTCTCTCTCTCTCTCTCTCTCTTTTTCTCTCTCTCACACCCACACACACACACACAAGGCTGATTCAGTCAGAGAAATGTAAAGCATTTGCTACACATGCATGAGTGAAAACAGCATGAAAAAATATGAACTGTGTTGATTCCCCACACCCACCCACACACACACACACACACACACACACACACACACACACACATATTTCATTTATGAAATCATCTTTGGCCAGAACACCGTCTCCAGTGAAGGACCTTATCAGTGAGGATTTTCACAAACCAGACCCGGTTCAGTCTGTAACCCAGCTAGCTTTCTTTTTCTTTCTTTTTTTTAAAAGATCGGAGGGCAACACATGGCCTTTACATTGACCTACAAAATGATATAAAGTGGTCACTGAGGTAGGAAACAGAACAAATAAAATCAAAATAAAAATGATAAGCTTGATATTGTAGTTTTTTTTTTTTTAAATTTTTAATTTTATAAAGGCCATCATTGCACTGCGATTATTTTTAAATAGAAAGCTGAGAAGCACGTGGTTGTTAAGACACTGACGTTGAAAATGTCTACAGAGGCACTGATTTACTAAAAACCACAAGTACAATCCTGATTAAAGAATTGTGAAAGTGTTTCCGAGGGGGAAGTGTGAGCAGAATATTTAATCTGAGATGATCTAATACCGCAGTCATCATTTTAGAACGATTCTGATATTTTTGGTTTGGTTTAGTCTTCAGCTGACCAAACCCGGCTTACGCTAATACCTGCCCTGTGGTAGTACTGATTTGCGTTCGGAACCTCTGGCGCAGAGTTTATTTTCGAGGTACATTGTATTACGGGTACAAGGTTAATCTGTTTGCATAGATTCGGTCCTGTGTTTTGCGTGTATATTAATGCTAGAGATGGACGGCTCTTGTGAGACACACGGTGCTCTCTGGACGCCGTTTACACACGCCAACCTTTATTAAACGTATGCCCGAGTGTATTTGTACCGCTGGTGGAAGGATCTGGATTTTCTCCCCGTTTCATTTCCAGTCACACGAACCAGCGTGCTGTGTTTAGTTTCAGAAAACGGAGAGGTGGGGGGAGGAAAAAAAAAAAAAAAAGATGCTTTAGTTCTTGTCCAGAATAAACTAAAGCAAGTGAGGAGTTTTTTTTTTTTCTTTTTTTTTTCTCTTCAGGGTCAGAAAGTGCAACGCTGCGCTTTTTATTTTTAACGGAAGCAGAACAGGAAGCGAAAGTGACTGAAGTGCAGGCCTGTTGGTGGAGATTTCACGCAGGCTTTCGTAATTATATTTACACCAAAGCGCTGTTGAGTTCTGGATTCTGATTGGTCGATTCGTTTTCTATAGAACAGCGGCTCTGACCGTAGCGCAGGTTTCAACGTGTTATCGTTTCTATAGTAACGGCTCGTTCGCAGGGGCTCGTACGGCGCACGCTTCACTTTATAAAATCCGGGCGTAATCGTTTACACGACGTAGTTTTCTGTAAGGAGATGTTTATGTTTATGGAAGGAGTCTCCAGTGTCGGCGCTTTTCAGATAAGAAAAAACAAAAAAAGTAAACAAACTTGCTGTGGCGTAAGAGGAATAAAACACTTTGGGACGTGCTGTTAGAAGAAAAATAATCAGCTTCAGGATGTAGCAGTGACTCTGCGTCATCGCACCACCCCGTCGTTGATTAGTATCCTAATACAGCGCGACGCAGAGTGGTTTGTTCTTTGCTTATTAAAACGTTCTTGATCTTTCTTGGGGTGAAGAGCTTTTTTTTAACCTCACAGATAGTTATTTCAATGTGCTCAGGGTTGGCCAGGCTTCAGTCACGGAGAAGGAGAGACTGCTGAAGCTGTGGGACTACCTCAGGTAACATCACCCTGACCCTTTACACTCTCACCTGGTGGTCTGGTCTCTATGGGTTCACCTGGATGACTTGTATATGGTTTTTGGAAGCAGCGCCTAATGTTCCAGTACTCGCACTCCTCTACATCACCATCACCCTCAGGATCTCCATCCATCTCTCCCTGCTCTACTACTGTTCCTTCACCCTCTGAACCACTCTGTCCACTCTTTCTCCCCCTCCCTACCAGACTCTCCTGACTCTGTCTGGCATGATGATGATCTTTATTTTGGAACAAGTACCCTGTAGCCTTTTGTCCTTTATCATTTTGGAGAGAACGATAGAGGAAAGACAAGTGTCATGCTGCCGCAATGTTGCTAGCTAGATCACATTACACCATTAACCCAGAGGTTCCCAAACTAGACTCGTGACCACATGTTATTTACAAACTGGGGTCCTGAGAGAAATTCCGAGAGAGTCTCCTGTATTGTTTTCGTTAATTTATTTAAAATTGCACCTAGCGTAGAAATTCAGCGCCGGGACTCAAATCACATCCTTATGTACTAATGTAGACTATTAACGAGTGCTAACGCTAGCCAGACTTCTTATTAGAGTTAATATTTGCATTTTAAAGTCCTCTCATGTCGCATTCAAACCTACAGAAAGCTCTGTTTTGCATCCCAGCCTTCTGGAGTTAATAGATTAGTAAATACTTTAGAATGTAACGTCAGAGTTTTTAAAAAAAAAATTTCGATTCAGTGATGAATTGGATTTCTTTTCTTGCCCAAGTCCCAGGCGTGTGAAATCACGTGGGCGTAGCTAAACAATAGTGCGTACTGTCGATTGTTCAAACACGATAGTGACCGAGATCGTCCTAATATGAAATAAAATATGGCGTTGTGATCTTCAGTCACAATGTAATGTTTTGTTTTTATTAGTCCCTTAGACGCTGAATCTCAAATAGCTTCCTCTTCGCTTCGAGGGCTGTATTCAAAGTCGACGACTTGCGTCCAAATGTCATGACAGTATTTACACGAGTGGGAAAGACTTCAGCTACACAGGTACACAAGTCGATATTTTGAGCTCCCTATTCTGAATATGCAAATCTGAACTGAAGAAGAGAATTGCGGTTTGTTTTGTTTTTTTTGGTAGTCAAATGTAGTACGAGCTAACAATTTTTTATAGCACTTTTATTACAAATAAAGACTAATATGATCATATATGACCGAACGAGAAGCTTAAGCATTAAAATAAATCCAGTATATTGGTGCATGAATAGTCCTGGTTGTAATTATCAAGTTAATTGAACAAAATGGCTTCCGCACTCATTATTCAGCAGCTTTTAAAATAGCACTTGATCCAGCAGGTCCTATAATTTAGCATTTTCTTATGTATTGCATGCTGATAGTTACTCATGCGCTTAAAGCAACCTAATGAAGCCACAAGATACTAAATCAAGGTCAGGAAATGTAAAATGTAACCGCAAATGTTTGCGATCTGAATTCCAGTACGCGCAATTTCAGTATTGCGCATTGTGATTTCCCACCATGGAAACGGCTCAGTAGTTCACGCTGTGAGAGATGATGCACAACAAGGTCACACGTGTTTTAACATCAGATAAGTTATGGACCTGTTTTTCTTTTTCTTTCCACAGAATGTGGAAATCATACATTTCTCTAGCAGGAAAAAATATTTTGTTCCTGTTTTCCTAACGCAACGTTTACTTTACAGACTTTTTGCAGCTGCAGTCAATACGAACACTTAAGTAGGAATGCTCACTTCTGATTGCTGAGCTACTGGGATGTTGACCAGCTGCTGGAATGTTGGCACTTGGTGTTGTAGTTACATTGTGTGTGTGTAAATTCAGTGAGGGATTTTTGGGTGGAGATTCCACTTGATCGATGAGTAAATCTCCCAGCAGGAGAGACAGACCAGGACCCATCTGCTCCGAGTTAGTTATAGTACTGAAGATCATTCTGTGTAACGTAGAAACTCTCTACAGAGGTTTGTGCTGTAAATTCTGTTACTCTTGGGATTGATTTCACAGAAAATTAGCTTGTCAAAAAGAATCTTAACTTAAGATGGCATAACATAATGTAATATAACATCATATAACATTACATATAATGATATATAATTATCTCATGTATGTAATGAGAAAATTATATAACATGTAATAACATAACATGCATAACGAAACAAAATGTTATATAATGTAACAATGTAATATTTGTAACTAAATAAGTTATATAACGTAATGTAGCATAACATGTATATAATATAACACAATGTAATGTAACATAACGTAGCATAACGTAACATAATATAACGTAGCATAACGTAACATAATATAACATAGCATAACGTAACATAATATAACGTAACATAATATAACGTAACATAATATAACGTAGCATAACGTAACATAATATAACGTAGCATAATATAACGTAGCATAATATAACGTAGCATAACGTAACAATATAACGTAACATAACGTAGCATAACGTAACATAATATAACATAGCATAACGTAACATAATATAACGTAACATAACGTAACATAATATAACGTAACATAACGTAACATAATATAACGTAGCATAATATAACGTAGCATAATATAACG
>JANDJT010000012.1:1751119-1787404 GCA_024331685.1 Stegophilus panzeri | reverse complement strand
CTTCCTTTTTCTGCCCCGTCCAGGTATTTCATACATTTTCTGCCCCTAGCCAGTTCAGGTATTTCATGTGTTCCAGCACAAGCACACCTGGTGCAACTAATGAAGTCCTTGATTAGTTTAGCATCAGGTGTGCTTCAGACAACACCTGTTGTGCATATCTGTGCTGTTGTGAGGGATTCTATTCAGGGGGGGTGAATAATGTTGAATCTGGAGAAATCATTCTTGAAGCATTTGTTGTGTTGAACTATTTCAATCTCTTTTTTGTTTGATTTGTTCATTGCAAACAGCTGAAAGTCAGATGAAAACATTTTGACAATAAACCTGATTTGCAGTGGGGGGGGGGGGTGAATAATTTTGACTGCACCTGTGATTGACACATGAATGGTGTAAGTGACTGAGTGAAGAGAAGGCTGAGTGAATGATTTAATGAATCAGTGACTGAGTAAACAAGTGGGTGGGTTTGTAAATGAATAAGTGACGTAAGTTAGATCAGTGTGTGAATGAAGTGACTGAGTGAATGTGTAAGTGGCTGAATGATGCTGAATGAGTGAAGTAGGTGACTGAGAATAGAGTTATTCATAACATCATGTCTGAGAAGGATAAGTGTGTGTACCCACGTGTCCGCTTGTGTGAAAGTTCGTCCAATTCTTGTACGATGTTAATTACGGTTTATAGGTCGGTGATGTACAGGTCCTGTATCACCAGAGAACCAAGTGCCTGAGTTTATTTGCAGTCTCGGTTCAGATTTTCTTTTCTCACCGTGTGAAACGTTATGCGAGCAGTTGTTGTGGCATTCCTGTGGGGTTACAGAACCACCGGAAGAACCCACGTGAGCGTCACGTGGCTTCTGTGGAATGTGTCGACTTGTTTCATTCCCTTTAATATTCACAAACATGTCCTAATTAGAACTAATATTTGTCTTTGTAATGATGTAGCCTGTGCGTGTGTGTGCGTGGATAGAGAGCACATGGCTCAGGATATTGGTGTGTGTGTGTGTGTGTGTGAGAGAGAGGGAGAGTAGGGTTCTCGGTTAGGTCTCGGACTGAATTGCATCACATGAGTGCCAGGACAATTAAAGAACTGTGTTCCAATATCAAGGCTCACTTCTTAGGCAGCCTGGTACCTTTGTTTGTTTGGTACTCGTCGTTAATAGTACCGACATTGATACCGAAATGAGTAACCTGCTTTTTAATATTAAGCAATCAAGGGGCTTCATGTTTTATTCTGCTCTGTGTAGCAGTTGATGCTAAGTGTAATCACAGTGTAAATGTAGTAGTACGAAATTGTTTTTTTTTTTTTTTTTTTTTTTTTTTTTTAAGTAATTTACCAACAGATCTGAGTGAAATGTTGACGTTCCTAGCTGTTCTGTCTCGTTTCCGTTGTCGCTGTGCCTTTCCGTTGTCCGCATACAGACTTACTACATTCGTGCTAGGAAAATCATTAACCTCGATCCTTGCTTGGTGTCGGTATTACGTAGTTGCTTAGCAACCGTGTTCCCACAACCACGAGCACTTGAAAATCTAAAATATTTCACGTTTTCATGTCGAAATCAAAAATGGCCGACCAGACTGTCGTTCCGACTGAAGAGTGCGTTTACAAACGTCACAGATTTCCTGTTTGTCTTCGTACATAGTGGCTAAAATTAACCACATAGCAGCAAATCATCTCACAGGATTTGTAGCTAGCCCGCTAGACACACAGCTAGCTAGTTAAAAACAGCTGGCGCTAGTTCAGGAGTCATCCTCAGGCACGTGAAGTAATTTCATTTGAGCTATCTCATCGTCTGCCGAACTCCCGTGTAAGACTGTACAGAAAATAAATAAACGATTTTTTATTATTCCCCCCAACACGTTTTCATGTGTCACCATATTTACAACGTGATTCCTCATGAATCCACGGGTTACAGAGGAAATTTTCGAAAAGCTCAGAGTCGACAAGATGTGATGCAGTGTTTTTTTTTTGTTGTTGTTTTTTTTTAATTGGCGACCTCCGCTGAAGTGTCGTTAGCGGTTGATGCTAACTTTGATTACAGTGTAATTTTAGAAGCTTTATATTAGCAATTTAACAACATTTCTGAGGTAAATGTTGACATTCTTGACAAACTTGTCTTATTTCTTCTGTCATTCGACCTTTACATCGTGTAAAAGACACACTTGCTGGTTAACTCTTTAGCTTTAGACATTTACTCCCTGTATTTCTTGGTTGCTTAGCAACAGTGCAGCATCTCAGAACGCGTACGTCGTATGAACGCACCCTTTAAATATACGCATACGTACACCGACAGTATACGAAACGTATTCCACGAGACTTATCTATAGTCTTTATTTCTTTCAGAGTTGGTGTGGACCCTGATCAAGATCCTCAGCCGTGTGGAGACAGCTTCCAGGTCCTTCAAGGGGTAAGCGCAGTGCAGTCCTAAATATCTTCCAACATGTCTTCTTCAGTTGAAAAACGCTGATGAAGTGACAGGCTGCGATGCGAAGGCGTTACACTTCTTAAAGATCAGATTAGCAGAACTTTGCTAGAAGAATCAACACGTTTCCTTGCAACCGAAGCGCTTGTGGTTAGTTTGAGGTGTTGCTACCAAAGATTACTGTGCACACTTAAGTGTAGTTCTACCCAGAGCAACAATGGAAAACGCTGACCACATCGTTCAGCTTTCTGTGCACACACACACACACACACGCTTGTGCTTTATTAGAAGCTGTGCAACTGCTATTTATGTCCCATTACATTTGAACAGTGTTTCAGGAAAAAAATAAAGTTCTGCATCTGACATTTCACTTAAATGGGAATCTTGCTCAGGTCAGGAAAGTTGGAATTGAGCAGAAGCGTGGAAATTTATAACCAATTAATACAAATTGTAGCTTCCTGACTGCGTATCACATTTCACACTTTCCCTGTTCATGGAATATTTCATTCTAGTTTATATTGTTGGAGTTGGTTTGTTTTTACCTTCATCAGCGTTAGTTTGTCAATAGAAAAGAGCACGTTTTTGTTTATAGAGCATTTTATATATGATATCTTATCTTATTTAAGATATATTGATGATTTAAGTATTTTACAGATAAAGTATAAGATAAAAATACAGATTAAAAATGTAACCGAGGCATGTTCTAGGTGTAAAAGCAACCGAGATTTATATTTTATAGCTTAATATAATAAACCCAACATAAACAACAGCATGCACCCAGGACTTTGCACTGTATTGTATTAACATGTTTAAAAGGTTTCTTTCGGAGAGGAACAGCTAAGATCCTGCTGTAGATCGCAAGTTCCACGTGGATACTCTAACGATTTACACTCTGTAGATTAGATTAGATTCTTTAGATTAGCAAAGCAAACTGACTGTACTAGCTACGGCCGAGGACAAATGTTTACATACACCTCCGCTGAAGACATTCGAGCTCAGTTTTTCTTAACACATTACCTGAAGTGATGCTTCTCTTGGGGCGTCTAGTTTATTTCCATAAGAGGTCATTTTTTGAAATTATGGGTAAGATGGTGAGGATTCATTTCTGCTTTTATTTATATATCAGATTTTCAGTGGGTGTAAAAGTTTACATAGTTTGTTAGTATTTGGTGGGTTGTTTTAAACAGGTTTGTGGGCCTCCTCTCCGAGACGTGCTTTTTCAGTTCAGGCCACAGATTTTCTCTGGGACTCGGGTCAGGGCTTTGTGATGGCCGCTCGAATGCTTTCACTTTGTTGTCTTTTAAGCCATTTGGAGGTTTGTTTAGGATCATTGTCCTGCTGGAAGACCCCAGATGTGACCAAAATTGAACTTTCTGGCTGATGTCTTGCGGTGTTGCTTGAGTAATTCTACATAATCCTCCTTCCTCGAGATTGTTACGTGCCTCCCCCAGTCTAGGGTTGGAAGAGGAAAAAGGAAAAAGTAGGCAACCAAGACTCAGATTTTTTAAATTATTTATTTATTTATTTATTTTTATGGAAGTTCATTTATTTTTACAAAGGTTTACCAGAAGAGGAAGCTTCAAAAGGCTCCAGGAAAGAACCAGGCCAAAACAATAGACATAAAGCATTTCTAACTTTTAAGCGGAGTACTACCTAAGCTTTCAAAATAAAATAAAATACAAAACAACAACGCTCTTACCTTACTCCATCTCTAACCAGAAACGGCATCCACCTCCCTACAGCTTCCAAGAAAAAGAAAAAACATTTAAGATTGATGTTTTAGTTATAACTCATAGATAAGATGCAGGCTGGTATTAACCACTTTATTCAACAACTTGCACACTAGCTGAAGAAACATCATCATCATCATAACCACCAAAGACAACCATAGCTAGTACACTAGCTAGAGTTCTAGGGCAGGAGAAGACAAAGTCCTTGCAGCCTGGAGACAAAAGGCCTCTCTGAACTGGGTTTCTTCTCCAGCTTTATCTACAGGTTCCATCACCAGCAGCCAATCAGAGCAGTCCTGCAATCATCAGCAAGAAGAGTCAATGGGTATCCATTAGGCTCAGGGCTGGGGGGGGGGGGGAGAGAGAGTACCACACACACTACCACAGTTCTCAACACAAACGTAAACAACAACAGATAACCATTAAACATAAAATACGTCCTGAGACCTTAACAAGATGCTATTTATTTTCTGAAGTGCACCAGTCAGTTTTTCAGTGATGCAGCCCAACGACATGATGCTGCCACCCCCATGCTTCACAGTTGGGATAGTGTTCTTCGATCTAAAAGCCTCTCCCTTTTTTCTTCCATAAGTAGCGCTGATCAGTGCGGCCAGTTTACAGTTAGGTGTTTGTTTCATCTGACCAGAGAACACTCCTCCGAAATGCTGCTGATCCAGTGCAAACGTCAGTCTGGCTTCTTCTTTAGGTGACGGCCTTTCAGGCCATAGCGACGTACGACTCTCCTAATGATGGATGTACACACTTTAGTACCTGATGCCTGAGACTCCTTCACCGGTTCTTTTGTTGTAGCCTTGGGAACCTTTCCAACCAAAGTTCCTTCATCCCTGGGAGTTAATTTGTGCCTCTTTCTTTCCTGAATGATGCCGTTCCAGGATGTGGTTTTCTATTCGCATATTTGTTTGTTTGTACAGATGCTTGTAGTATCTTCAGTTGTTTGGAAATTGCTCCTAAGGTGAAAACGGACTTGTGGAGGTCCACAGATGATTTTTTTTTTTTTTTTTTTTTTTTTTACTGAATTGATTGGATTTTGTTATGGTACAAGAGCAAAAAGGCACTGGCCCTTAAATACAGCCACATGTGCACTCTTAATGAACTCCTAATTATGACAATTGGTCAATCAGAAATCTTACTAAAAGTAATGACCTCGTTTTCTGGAATCTTCCAGACTTAAAGCTGAAATAAATCTGTCTCTAATTGATAGGTGTATCTAACTGTATGTACACTCACTACACGCACCAATGATCTCTGCTACTTCCTTCCAAGCTGTATTTTTCTTTGTCTGTAGGCACACGAGGTTGTTTATGACCAGAAAAAGATGCCGCTACGATTTGTTCCTTTTTCGCTCGTCGGATAGTAAAAGGGGAACTAATCACAGATCGGAACTAAAGTTGTGAGTGGGGGAACTGAAGAATGTGGAAACAATCGAGCCGTGATTGTTTGCTTTGTTGTCTTGTCGCTGTTGCTAAAGTCATGACTCAGTGTCTCGTACAAATAAAATTGTATTGAAATGTTGAGAATGTCCTCTTTTCTCTTCCTCTATCTGTTCTCTGTAGGATGGAAGTCAGCAGGAAGGCCAGAGCAAGACGAAGCAGGAGAGCGCCTGGCTCTTCAGACTGTGGTACACTTTTGACCACAAGTATCCTTTCAGCATTTTGGAGTGGAGCTTCTCTTCATACACACACACACGCACTCCACTGCACTTCGCCCTGGCTTTCCTTTCTTTTCTTTTCTTTCTTTTTTTTCTTTCCGTCTTTCCTACGCCTCAGTCAGTTCAAGGCCGTGACATCACTTCGGCGCTGTGCAAACAGAATGAAAAGAAGGCACTTGACGTCTGCTGCCACGTGTCGAGGAGGAGGAGGAGTGCAGCATGCAGTGACAGGATCTGGGAGGACGCGTCAGGGGGAATATCACTGTTGGGTTTCGTGTAGGGAATTGAATCGAGGGATAAAGGGAGAGAGAAAGAAAAGAGAAGAAGAGTAGAGGTCCAGGTATTACGAAGGAAGCACTGAACATAAGGCCTTGAGTAAATGTAATCATTCTACCTACCTGAAGAGCTTAGGAAATCCTAATATACCACAGCGCTGTCGAATCCTGGATTCCGATTGGTCAAAAGGTGTTGATTAATTTTCTATAACAGCAGTTCTGACAGTAGTCTTCCAACAGCTATGTGATCATCACCAACTTCTATAAACCAACTTCTATAAACAAGCTGATAATCTCAGGTGATATTTCAACATGTCATCATTTTTTCCCTCCAAAAATTAAACCAAAATTCAGAAACCAGGTGAAAAAATAAGTACGCTCTATAGTAGCAACAGTAACTTGATGTAGATGTTTTCTCCAGATCTCTTCTTTGCAATATTGCTTCAGTTCATTGATGTTTGAGGACATTTGTTTATGCACAGCTGTCTTAAGATCCCACCGCAGCATCTCAATGGGGTTGAGGTCTGGACTTTGATTCGGCCAATCCAACATCTTAATTTTTTTTTTTCTTCTTCTTCTTTAGACGTTCAGATGTCGGTTTGGTGTTGCGCTTGGGATCATTGTCCTGTTGCATGACCCAGTTTCAGTCCAGCTTAAGCTGCCAGACCGATGGCCTCACATTTGTCTCAAGAATATTCTTGTCTCATATGGCTGCAACCCAAACCCAAATCATCATCCCTTTACCACCATGGTTCACAGTTGGTATAAGGTATTTGTGGTAATATGCTGTGTTTGGTTTTCACCTAACATGGCACTTTGCATGGTGACCAAACATCTCCACCCTTGGTCTCATCAGTCCAAAGGTTATAGTTCCAGAATATTTGGTGATGTTTTTTTGGTTCAGATTCAATTTTGCAAACTGAAGTTGTGCTTCATTTTCCGTTTGGAGAGAAGTTACTTTTTCCTGGGCACCCTTCCATGGAAGCCATACTTGTTCAGTCTTTTTCTGATTGTGCTGTCATCAACATAAAAATTTAATGTGCTTACAGAAGCCTGTAGGTTACATGACATAGCTTGGGGTTTTCTTTATATCAATGAGTATTAATGGGACATCGGACTGAATTTGCTCGGATGTTCACTCCCGGGAAGATTGGCTACTGTCTTGAAGGCCCTCCATTTGTAAACAATCCTTCTCACTGTAGAACGGCACATTTCAGATTGTTTGGAGATGGCCTTATAACCCTTTCCAGAAGGATGAGGAGCAACGTTTACTTGCATTGTGTAGACACACAACTGCCAAATGTGCTGCTTTTATAGAGGTCGTCACGCTTCATTAGTAACTCCTGGCTGCTAGTATCGCACTTAACGGTTGTGGGATTAGGAAGGGTGTACTTATTTTTTTCCGACCTGGGTTCTGAATGTTGGTTTATTCTTTGGGGGGAAAATGGCTACATACTGAAATCTGTTGTGTTAACACCTGAGGTTATTTATTTGTTTTATAGAAGTTGGTAAGAACCACACAATTGTTGTTTAAGCCCTGGTAAATAAGAACATACAGTTGAAAGAGGATGTATTTTCTTTTTCTCATGACTGTATGTTAATGAGCTCATTCTAATATGTTACTGTTTCTATAGCAACACCTCATTCACAGGGACTTGTACAGCAGACACTGCGCTTTATAAACGAGTTTTAAAAATGTGCGTAATCGTTGATGCGATGAAGTTTCCCTCATGAACTGGGGAGACATTTGTTTAAGGTTTATGGAAGGAGTCTCCAGTGTCAGAGCTTTGTACCAGTCAGTTCTGTAAACAGGAACAATAATGTATGATGATGATGATGATGATGATGATGATGATGGGGATTACTAACATCTTAACCAATCAGAACAAAGAGGTGTGTCTACTCACCTGCCAATCAGACGTTGGTGTGTTTTAGGGGCGTGGCTTCAGAAGAAACACTAAAGAGAGCACGTGAAAATGACTGTGTCCTTCAACTAGTTGAATCTTTTCTATTTTGGGAAATGGTACAAGAGGTAGGTGTTCAACTTAATTGTAGCACTTATTAAATTTATGCTCCACTTTTTTTATTCCACTTCCTGCACAGCTGAGCCTACACGCTCCCCAGCTGACTTATAGGTGTTTATTCCAGGTGAACCGCATGCGTGTCTGTGCTTGTAGTAACACGGGACGTCACCACAGTAACACTTGCTTAAGCATGTCTGATTCAGGACATGACCTTCTGTGGGTTAATTATTTATTTATTTATTTATTTTTGCGCTTGGTTTGTGTGAAAGTTTGTGTGCCAAAAACATAAATTTGTTGTATTATTAATTAATTTATTTACTCACTTACTTATTTATAGTCCAGCCTTTCGTTTTTACGCAGGATGAATGTCTTCCTGTTCACTGTATGTGCTCACTACAAAGGGTATAACTACAGTGTGCACTACATTTTAAAATAAATAAATAAAACACCATTTGAGATTCAGCCCCAGAAAAATAACAGCTTCAATAAGAGCATGTTGAAAATTAAATACTTAGGAGTAATAATATAATAATAATTATATACATTATAATTGATAAATGAACTACTTTCTGGTGATTATAGTAAATTTATATATTAGTTAGTTAATTAATTAGTAAATATGTGAAAGTAAACTGGAAATGACGTGAAATTTTATTCATTTATGTATTAAAAATAAATGAACACAAGCTATTATGTATTAACTTGTGTTGCTTGTTGCTTAGGTCTTTAATTTAAAATAAAAAAAAATTTTTTTTACTGGTTTTCGTATGGTTGTACCATCTGAACGTGGAAAACTGAACCAAACTAACCACGGCTCAAAAATGACAATTATTTCAGTATTAAATGTGAAAGTAAATTGTATATTAAACATGAAAGAAGTATGAAAGGGCTACTGACCTTGCCATTGCGTCATTAAAGGTCATTTCTTTAAGGTTCACCTTGCCAACTCCTCCTCAAGCATGCCAAAATAAGTCTTGCGTTGTCCTTCCTGCCCCGTCATATTTAAACAAATCAGACCGTACGGACTAAATTTGGTAACAAAACATACAAATGATCACACATTTTATTTGACTAAACTTGTCTTTAGTTTTACATGTAGTTCACATGATCGGCACATATAGTCAGACGGTCGCACCAACTGACGTCTTTTATACTTTGGGTGGCAAAAATGGCTAAATATTTTATTTTGATGCACCCTGGCTACAGATGTTACTCATGTAACCTTATTTTATTGGGTTTTTAAAATTTTTATTAAAAGAGAGACATCACTGCATTTGATTCATCCCCACAGCGCTGAATTGTCACTGATTGATTTTGGTTGTCTTTCTAATGCCACTGAATTCTGCTGTGACACAAACCACATTAATGGCAGCGTCCGTTCGATCCTGTAACACACATTGACTCGCTTCGAACAGAGCTGGAATCCTGCAGATCCTGGACTCGACACGAAAATAAAAAGCCCATCAGTGTAGTTTGCAAAACTAGTTATCTTTGTGCAGCTTTGGATTTTAATTCTTGTTTAATTAGCAAAGGATTATATTCACGTTTATGAATAGTTTCTCAGTCAGGTTTTTAACAGTTTAAAAAAATAAATAAAAAAATCTGAGTTGTATTGTAAGTAGGTGGATCATTAGCAATTCTAATCTGTCTTCTGTTTAAATGTATTCTCACAGCAACAAAGCAGAGGACGGCCCTCTGAAAGACATTAAGCTAAATGTGCATGTGAATAGCTTTAGCAGACTGAACGTCAGGGTGCTGAGGAAAGCATGAGCTGTGTGTGTGTGTGTGTGTGTGTGTGTGTGCTTTTAATGAGTAAATCTGCTAAAGCTACTAAAGACATCAGGAGAAATTAACCAATTTTAACCGGAGTGGGGGAAAAATCAGCTCTTGAAACATTAGCACGGTTAAAGAGAATGGGCAGAAATAATTTAATATTATTGTATTATTATTATTATTATTATGTAATATTCTAATACATTATTGCTCGTATACTAACAGCTCATTCACAGCGACTTCACTTTATGAACGGATGAAAATGAGTCGTTAATGTGAAGTTTTCTGTAAGGAGAGGTTTATGTAGCATTTATGGAAGGAGTCTCCAGTGTCAGCGCTTTGTAACGGTTTGTAAATGTTAGTTTTCCGACATACAAGACAGAGCAGTGTCGTGACGCTTTGTGGTTTCTCAGTAACATAAAAAGCTGCGTTTTAAAAAAATAAACAAATTGATTTGTTTAAACTGCAGTCGCACCACTTGACGTTTTTTAGACTTTTTGGCGGTAAAACTGACTAAAACGTTGTTGTTTATTGAAAATCGTTGTGGTGTTTGTTGGTGGTAATATTTTACACGTT
Organism: Stegophilus panzeri; assembly: GCA_024331685.1. Taxonomy (NCBI): domain Eukaryota; kingdom Metazoa; phylum Chordata; class Actinopteri; order Siluriformes; family Trichomycteridae; genus Stegophilus; species Stegophilus panzeri. The sequence continues at coordinate 1,776,944 of JANDJT010000012.1, read as the reverse complement.
ACAGACTCTGTAATTGATTATTTTTCTAGATCAGCCTGCCCCGAAGTGTTTTATTCCCCACTTACCAAATAGGAACACTAATTTAATGAATGTAATGTAGTGAATTTTTGGTTCAGAAGAGACTTTTAGTCATACTGTTGTTTACAGAAAAGACTAGAAACGGTCGAGGTGTGTGTAGTGTCACTTTACGCTGTATTTTTTTTTTAAAAGTATATATTTGCTTCCAGAAGCCTTGTTTCTGTTCTTTCTCCTTAACTGTGAACACAGCTACCTGAAACCCATCCTGACCCACAGCGGGCCTCCACTCACCACCACCTTACCGGCCTGCTGTGGACCGCTGGCACGCTGCCTCACCAGCCCCCAGGCCTATGAGGTATAACACACACACACACACACACACACACACACACACACGGTGTAAACACACAGCTGACACGATCCCACAAAAACAAAAGGTAAAGCACAAGCAGAAAAAGATTCAAATCAGTCAGGTATGCCCCAGCTTAATGGTGAAAAACGCTCTTGCATCACCATACTTATTAATTCCATAACATCATACGTGCATGTTATACAGCGTAAAATCGTCCTTAAATGGCATTTACATTCAAATATGAAGCTACAACAAACGGCCGGATGGTTTAATTTAACCCGAGACTCCAACAGACCTCTGAGATTCTCGTACCTTACCGTTTTTATAAAGTACGTGACTGCCAGAGCGTTCTCTGAAACACACCGTGCTGTTTTGCATGTGTGAATTTAACTGCTTCCTGTTATCACATCCTGTCACTCAACTACAGCCATAACTCTGTTCTAAATAGAGACCTGTACACAGCTTAATTTATAAAAACGTAGAGCGCGTTCTTCAGCCGAACGCCGCGGCGAATTAACGCCACTTTTCGTTGTGTTACAGTCGTCCCGTCATCCCTCGGACGCATAAATTAATGCATTTTATTTTATTTATTTCTTTATTTTTTAAGTACTGAGTCATCAGTTTCGCTGTTGTTGCTTAGTAACAACACCACCACCTTCTTTTTGCAGCATCTTTCATGCGTTACAACGCAGCTCACTGTGCTTCACAAAGGGGGGAAAAGCATAAAGAAAGGCGCATTAGCAAAGCAGACAATAAAACTCCAATAAAAATAAATCGTGTAAATATGTAATTAAGATAAAAACAGATGCAAATAATAACAAATTGGATAAACAGGGAATTGCAGGGGGGAAAGCGTTATAAATAACGCGACGAATATAAAATAAGACGGCAGCTGAAGCATAAAATGTTTTGAGTGTCTGATCTTAAAGTCCGATCATATTGTCGCTAAGCATTAAAGAGCGGTGTAATGCGATTCCTATTCCTAAGCGTTCACTCTCAGCAAGGCGAACGTACACGGGTGGTTCATTTGCTACGCAGACCGACAAGTTCACGTTCTGTTTAACCTCAGAGTTAGATTCGTACTCGCTTGAACTTGGACCTGAGCTTGGATCAGATTAGGAATAACGTTACACCACTCTTTGATGCTGGGGGTTGGGTAAGCCTGAATACGGGCCGGTGTGGAAGTATTAGTCAGCGTGAACAGCTTCGAGGAGCGAAAGCGAGCCGTTACGTCACCGAATGAGAAAAGGTTACAGGAAGTTGCGTTGACGCCTGTCTTGGCTATAAAGTGAGAGGAAGATCAAGAATGTAATGTGTGAAGCCACATCCGCTGATGGACCTTCAGCGTTTTGCATTACATCGTTTCAGCCGTCATTACACTTAAAGCAAACCTCCACGTGATCTAAAGAAACACTTTAAATCTGTCTCTGTCGAGTTTTTTTGTGATGTGTTCACTGCTGCTAATTTGTTCGTGGAGGTATTTTCCGGTGTTATTCCTGTGAGAAGTTAGCGGCTGTGTGCGGCGCTGATGTCACACGTGGACATTGTTAAGATTTCACTCTTGGGTCTACAAGAGCAAAAAACTTCTTTTCTCTGGTGCGAACGCCTGACTGAAAGTCCCAGAATGCAATGCAGCAGTGAGACTTGGCTCGGCTAGTTAGTCGACGCTTTGGAAGCCGACCTGTTTGAGCAGCGGACGTGTGCGAGCTAGACCCGACTGGAGGACTGAAGCGCTGCTGCATCGCTCTCTTTAAAGATGTCGAGATGAAAAGAGGGGTAAATCACCACTGCAGCGCTATCAGCAGGCATTTGAATGGCATTGTGGGTAACGTAGGAAAATCTCATCCAAAGTAGCCCAACATGTCGGATTTTAACTTCAAAATAAATCCACCGAGGATGATGGATCGTCCAGCGTGTAATCGCTACTTTCCACGTTTTATATGATTTCGGTTCCCCTTCTTGCCCGGCTGCCAAGAAAACCAAATAGGGACGCGTGGGTGGAGCTAGAAATAGTGCAGACCACTGATTGGTCAAATGCGATCCGCATGAGTCATTAGCCATTTTGAAAAACCTCATAGAAAGAAGGTTGTTTCGTTACACGTTCTTGGCTTCCTAAATCCTCTTTACTACAGAAACATCCTACGTTAGGGTTCTACATGGAACTATTAAGGGTTCCCCTGGAGAACAGACCAAAGAACCGTTTAGGGTTCTAGATTTCATCAAAAAACGAGACGATGCTGGAGATGACGCTGTTTTAATTTGAATCTAATAGTAAAACAGATTGAACATGAGTTCATTGATGTGGCGAAGTTTTCTGTAAATGAGAACAGGAACTAGTTTGTTTCATGTAACTATAAATGGATCAAAAGTGTATTTTTATTTTTTATTTTATTTTATTTTTTTTTAAATTTTGAAATCAGTATACGTTGTAGTTGTTGGACAACTGTGATGGAAGAGGAACAAAATGTTTGGGATGTACTATAACTCTGCTCCGTCACACCATCTCGTCAATGGGCGCCATTATTTTCGTACTGGTACCAGTACTGAGTTCCAGGGTCAGCACACAGAAGTTGGGTCGATGCCAGGTTACGACTCTCATCGACGCTCTAACGAAAGTTTGTTGGGAGTTTATTAAACCTCCTTCCTCTCACGGCTCTCAGGAGGAAGTGGCTCTTGGCGAGTTCCTCAGTAATGAGCCTTTTATTCTGACTGACGTTGCCTTTGTGCTGCTATGAAAGGTGTCTGAAAAGGCAGAGACACGGAACGGCACAAACCCAGACTCGGACCGAAGGGAGAAGATGCTCTCCGGGTTCTCCGTCACACAAAAGAGGCTTTCAGTAGCGGCGCCCCGTGAGCCGTTCTCTTCTAATATCTGAGATGTGAAGAACGCAGCTATTCACCGCGCAGTCACAGTCCGATGCGTTCTGGCAAATTCCACTGTTCGTCTCAATGCCCATACTGTAGCTGCAGGGACGCTTGGCTGATTTCACAAATGTCTCACAGTCCTCCATTGTGCTCCTCACACACAATGAGCTGAATGTGTCTCCGGCCCGTGCCATCGTGCCCCCCACCCCCTCCCCCCTTTCACTTTTATTGTGAGTGAACAAAAGCAAAGTCAATGATGGTCACAGCTCGAAATGTAATGTCACCCTGACAGCGTTGGCTTTGAGAAAGCGTTTCGCCCTCCTGCATCACATGGACCACAACTCGCTCCGAGATGGGTTTCTTTAGTGCTTTTTATTTGGAGTATGTAGCTCTTCAAAGGGGTCGAGCTTTTACGATAGCAGATCTTCAGACCATTTTAATGGCGGTCATAAATTTATAATAACTTGCCGTTGTTGTTGTTGTTGTTAAGGTGATGTTTGTTTGGGGGCGTGTCCTTTCATAACCAGTTCAGCAGCAGCGGTTTTGAAGTCTGGAAATGCAGTAACTTTGCTAACCGTGATGAGAACTGACGGATTCGGATTCTTTTACAGAACGTCACTGTGAAAGAAGATTAGTCCGTGTTTCGAGTCTGAATCAAAGCTTTAAATTGACGCTTTCGGTTCATTTGCCGATTGGTTTGGTTTGGTTTCATTTCACACTGCACTGAAATAACTGATCCAAAAAGCAAAAACCAAGACCAAAGCAATGGGGTGTGTGTGTGTGGGGGGGGGGGGGGGGGGGGGGGGGGGGGGGGGGTGGGGAGTGGAAAAACAGCAGTGGAAAAACGTAAACCTTTACGTATAAGTGTGTAGAAATCACGAGAATTACCCAAGCACGGAGAACACTGAGTCTTCGCTCAATAAACGATGGAGCCAAGCACTTTCTGGCCCCGCCTCTTTTTGTGGACGTACAGTATGTCCAAATTTGCTCTGACAGTAGCCGAGACTTTCCTGTCACCGTGCCAAATTTCATAAAAAGTATACAAAGCGTTCTATGGACTGCCGTGGAATCCCATGTGGAAGTATTATAATAATAATAATAATAATAATAATAATTAAATCTGTATGCAGGCGTCGCATACAATTGTTCAGACAGGTCTTAAATCCAAATTTGACGATTTGTAGGTGTAATTTGTAGGAGGAGGGGCGAAAACACTCATTAGATTCAAGCATTTTCGACATGTCATTGTAACGTTTGACCTCAAGGTGGCGCTGTCCTGAAGTTAGTTGCGTAACCTCGGTTACCACAGTCCCGAAGACACATACCAAGTTAATGAGACACAGCGTCACTTCCCGATCTATATATATATATATATATATATATATACAATATATATATTTCTCTTTTGTGGTCGTCTTTTGATTCTTTGATTTGTTTCATCTCTTAAAGAATGAAAAACGATGTATTTATTTTTTTTTGCATTTTAACAAAGCAAAGCGTATAATGACTATAATGTGTCTGTACAGACGTTTCTTTATCCTTTTATGGAAGGAGCCTACAGTGTCGGTGCTTTGTCACAGTCAGTCACCAAGATTAAAAGCGTAAGTGACGTAACTTCGCCGTGATCCCAGAGCGTTCTCTCTTCAGACGTTATGTCGGAACGCACGCGTTTACCAGAGAAAGGTAATTATAACGATTATCGCGACTCCAGTTCAAGTCATCTTTCCGTCGTGTCGTCCTCTGAACGTAACAGATCGGCTGTTAATGATTTTAAAACCCTACGGTTTGTTTCGTGTGCTAGGGGAAATCTCGCACAAGGGGAAGTATGTTTGGATAGCTCAGCTTCCTAACCGTCTCTTGCACTTAGCGCTTCCTCAAAGGGGCGAACTGGAGATTCGTTTAAGGTTCTAGTTCTGGTCTCTTTCTCTAAAAATGCACGTTGTTTATTATTTTCAGAATGTTGTGACGTCATGTTACGTTTACGAACGCCGGAAGTCATTTTCTTGGCTTTGGTTTATCTCAGTAATACAGAGTGAGTGGACAGGAAGTGTGTATAACATGCTAGCTAATATCTGTTTGTGAGAGAGAGTGTGTATGTGTGTGTTTCCACAAGCTCTAAGTTCCACTCTTTACTCTTGTGTTTCCACAGTGTCCTTCATGATCCTTTTTGTTTTAAGCTTGCACGTGTGTGTGTTGTGTATCGTATGTGCACGTGAGCGCCCCGCCCCTGTCTCCCCACCTCATCTCCCCATTGTCCCTGTGCTCCGCAGAACAGCGAGCAGCTTCAGGACACCGACTCGGACCTCATCCTGACGGACGGCGACCTGACGCTGACTTACGGCGACTCGGCCATCACGGTTAACGGTGCCTCGTCGTCGTCGTCATCAGCGTCGGGGACGAAGAGGGGTAAGCGCAACGGCAGCACGTCCGAGGAAGCTCTGGAGAAAGAGCTGGACTCGCGTGAGCAGGAGCTCCTGAGCCGGGGAACACGGCTGGTTTTCCCCATGGAAGACCACGCCTGAGAGACCACCCCCCCGCCCCTTGACTCCTCCCCCTCCACATTCCTGCACATCTCTCTCTATCTCTCTCTCTCTCTCTCTCTCTCTCTCTCTCTCTATCTTCATGCCTAGGACACCTCAATCCATCTGATCCTCCCGCGCTGCTTTACAGACCTCGGGCAGGAGAGAGAAAAGAGTCCGAGCAAGAATATCTCATCTGTTTACCGAACTGCAGAAGATGTAGAACATTTGACGATACTGTGATTTGAGGAAATAGACAGTAGGAAAGCTGCTTTTCGAAGCGTGGCGAGGAACTTTGAGGAATTTTGGCCGTTCTGGAGGATACGTGGGTTATGATTTGCTGTAGATGTTGATCTATTTATTTATTTTTTTCGTCAGCCATCGCCCACGCAGAACGGCTAAAAATGTGAAAGCTAAGTATAGACGTGAAGTCTGTCTGCCTCACAAGCCAAGTGTAGCTCTTTGTATTTCTCTCACACACACACACACGCATACCTACACACACGTTTTCTTTGGCAGATGAATTACAGTCCTACTGTGCGATTCATTCAGCATATAACCCCAGCATTCATTACATACTTCATTATTCAGATGTTCTTTACGGTGTTTGTATGTAAATGCGAATGCAAAGCTCACGCTGAAGAATTTGTGAGCTGCACACGGACGCATACAAATCCCGAGACACAATCTGCCGTGTCGGAAAGTCGCCGCATTTCCACAGCGTACTGTCTGATCTCCTGAAGCGTTCTGGCCCAAGATCAGGGGTGGGGAAAAGTTCTGAGAAAGTATGGCAACCATCCGCTTGAGCGACAGTCGAAAAGTATCGACGTTTAAACGCTCTCGGGAGTATTCACGAGTGAAAAGTACATCATTTAACTTCATCGCGTCTTCATCATGCCCGACTCTGCAAGGCTGGCGAGTTCGCTAAGCAACCAGTTATAGGAAAATACACTGCTAACCCACTCGCACACCTAGGGGTTTGCCTTGCTGTTTAGCGAAACTATTTTTGGAATGAATGCCAAGTCACGCTAGCAACGAAAACCAAACTTAGCTGGCTAGCTAATGTAAATAGCTAAATTATGAGGGTGAATTGTGTGAGCTAATTTACAAAACCAAGCTAGCTCGCTAATTTTGTGAGCTAATTTACAAACATCAGTTAGCTAGCTAGCTAATTTAATGAACCAATTTACAAAACTGAGACGTCGCATCCTGTAATCAGTAACTTAGTAAGATAAAAAAAAAAAATTATGAAGATGTAAGGAGTAAAAAGTGTTGTTTTTTTGTTTTTGTTTGTTTGTTTTTCCTTGTAATAGTACATACAAGTATTAAATGTTAATAATAATTAAGTGAAGAACAAGTTTAGTAAAGTACAACGAATCTGTATTTTCCACCCCTGGATCCCGGAGAACATCCTGTTATGATCGTTCAGGAAAAACCTCCAAATAAATAAATAAATAAATAAATATTCAGTATTTTGTAAGGAACAATTTCACGAGATTATATAAGTTTATCATCACCCCATCCAGCACACCTGCTTCAGTATGTACTTATCTCCAGCTCCACACCTCCACCCCAGCGCTTCAGTGTTTACATGTGGCTCCCGCGTCATCATTAACACGAACACGCTGCATTTCCACGCCGTGCTCCCACTTATGTTTCACCCAGACGTGAGCGACATGCACAGCTGTGACTCCGCCCCTCGACCCCTCCCTTTGCGACGATGACTCGCGCTTTCACAACACGCTGCTGTGTATCTCCCGAGTGCTCATGTTTATGTGGCCTGGCTGGAGAACAACCGTGAGCGCCGTGTCACTCGGGAGTACGCGAGATATCACAGCTGCATTAAAAAAAAAAAAAAAAAAACTTCACTAAAACATCTGCGTCAGAAATCTGAGCCGTAATCTGAATACCCGAGTCTCTGAATGCAGTCCTTTATATCCAGATTCTCTGACTGCAGGGCGGATTGTACAAGAGGCTCCTGTCTGAATCCTCGTCATTAATTCCTAAAGTCGACTCCTTCATCTACCTCCTAATAAAAACCCCGAGCAGTGACATCAGACCGGTCACGGTTTCAGCTGAAAACATTAACAGAGGCGTAATCGTCAGAAGTTCAGTTTGCCCTTTCATACTGATAAAATATCGCAAAAGTAAGATCTGGACCAAATAATAAATACATTTCAAAAATAATATAAAAATGATGATATCACCTTTAAATTTTATTTTATATATTTTAAAAAATCTGTATACATACAGATTTAAAAAAATATATATATACATCACCTTTAAATTTTATTTTATATATATATATGTATATACAGTTAATTATTATAATAATAATCATCTTTACGGTACACTTTATTTTGACGCAAAATCTCGAAGTGCTTTACGTAAAAGATTAAAGTTAAGGTTAAGAATAAATCAGTAAGCGATATGTAAAAGTAGAACTCGAAATTATAAATAGATCTAGAAACTTAACTCATTTACGAAAAAAAAAAAACTTAACTAGCTAGCTAATTTACAAAATGTGAACCAGATCGTTAATTTAACAAATCTAAACTACAAAACGAACATAGCTAGCTAATATAATGAGCTAATTTACAAACGGGTAACTAGCTAGATAATTAACGAACTAATTTACAAAACGTATCTAGATTTTATTTAACAAATCTAAACTACAAAACGAACATAGCCAGCTAATATAATGAGCTAATTTACAACAACAACAAAAAACATAACCAGCTGGCTAATTTATCTAGCGAAGTTTCAGATCGTAATTCATCAAACTTCAATTCTTTCGCTTTGTTGGGGAATTCTAAAGAGAGATTTTATTTCTTGTTTCATTTATGTTTAATAAACATTTTGGATTGAATGCTAAGTCACTTAGCTAGCTAATTTAACGAGCTGATTGACAGAACGGATTTGAAATGAAAGGAAGAATAACAAGTAAATGGATGAATAAAAATACAATTAATGTTTGGGGAAAACTTGAATATAAAAATTACTTAACGCAAAATAAAGAAACCCGGTGAAGATGAAAGGGAAAAAAAAACAATCCACAGCTTTTCACAATCCCAGATAAAAACGTTTATTATTAAAGATAGGTGTGTGTGTGTGTGTGTGTACGGACCGGCGTCCATTCCTGTCTCATGCGCAGTATTCCCAGGATTATCCACATCCTTCATCTCCTCTGGTAGATCCTGGTTCTCCCAGGATGGAGCTGATGCTGTGTTCCAGGCTGTGAAGCGAAACTATTGAGTCGTCCTTTTATTCATGGTGTGTTTTTAAAGTAACTTTCACGCTTAGCTTCTATAAAAACATCTTGTTTGTTTATTTGTTTGTTTTTTTAATATGTATTTTTCTCCCTGCATCGGTTGTGACCTGATCTTCTCGCTGGACGATCACAGACCTGAGAGAAAACTGTGAAAACATTCTCATCCTGTGCAACGCTTCACGTTTGACCTCCGAACGGACTGACGAAGCTGACGTCTCGAGCGGAAATCTCGTCACGCCGAGTCGCGCTTCGGGGGTGAACCTGGATCCAGCTGTGACTTCTTAAAGAGACTTCCTGCAGCTGTTCCCCCCCTCCTCCCTCCCCCCCATTCCCCCGAGGCGTCCGGAGTAAATCCGGCGGATTTGTACATACCGTACGTCTAGGTTCATCTTCCCGCTCTCCCATAGCCGTCGCCTCGTACCCCGCCGTCCTGCATGTGTCTCCATCCAGATGTACGCCGTAACGAGGGCTGCCATGTTGAATGTGTGTGATGTATCTATATACCGAGACGACAGCGTCGACGCTTATTACTCCTTATTACGTGTGAAAATGCACTCGAGCCTTTCTGACATTAAAAAAAAAAAAAAAAGTGTGTATGCATTAAAGACAACTGTACATTTCAAATCATATATCAGTGTATTCAACTAAACTCAACTGGTTTACAGTAGCAATATATCTATCTCTATATCTATATATATATATACATCGAATATGAGGGAATTGCTTTGTTACTGAATAAAAACAGAGACAATGTTTACTATAAAAAAAAACCCACTCTTTATTTACAAAATGTGTTCACAAATATCCGATTTTGTTCACAGAGCGAGCTCATCGCCTCGACGTAGTTCCTGTTAGTTCGTTACGAGACGACGGTGTTTGTTTTTTAACGGTAGAATACTGTCATCGCAGCAATTCGATAACATCCTACATGGGAGCGGCGTTCATGCGGCTACATGACCGCTGACAAAGCTGCGCGCACGTTTATAAACGCATCATCAAATCGCCTTCGTGGGTTTTTATGTCCGGTTGACTTAACATCCCCCCCCCCCGTGTCAGGTGACGTAAGGTTGTGAGATACGCTGTGGAACGATTCATGACACTGTAATAACACCGCTGTGTATCTTCAGGACTTTACAATTCATTTCATCCTTTTGTTTTATAACATTTTTATGAATAGCTATGATCATGTCATGGTAGAGCTTTATATACTGTATTTTAAGTCAATTGAGTGTCTTTCTGAACACCTTTTAACACTTCATGACAGGGCTAGTTCGTATTTTTGCTTATAAGCGTTTTATGAACACCTATCGGCAGGTCATGACACCATAATAACAGCGCTCTATATATATATATATATATATAAAATTTCTTATGAACATGTCACGACAAAGCTATGTTTATTTTATCTAGCCCGTAAGTGAAGTTTCATATTTCTGCTTATAACATCTTTATGAACACCTATGACCATGCCCGAGTTATGTATACTTTCTCTAGCCCTTAATCTTCTTATTGTTCTCTACGAGAGTTTATGAACACCTATGACCATGGCATGATTGAGCTATGTACTGTCCTGTACGCTTCCTGTCGCCCTTTGAGTAATGCAAGCTTCATGTTTCTGCTTATAACAGTTTTATGAATACACGTGATGCTATGTCGCGATACGGTCATAACAAAGTTCCGTATATTTTGACCAGAGTCAGCTTAACGACGGCTGATGCGAATTGCAATAAGCCACATCGATGTCGATGCCGGAAGAGCCATCTGACTTACGAACCCTTATGTAGGCTTCATGTAACCTTATGAACGCCGCTCTTAAGTATAGTGTTACCGGACGTTCAGACGGTTGATCGACCTGTGCTAAGAGGCGCTACCCGTCTCTCTCGTGATACACCGCTGTGCGCCGTCTCGGACTTGAACGAAATGCCTACGCTGCATTATTAAGTGTTTATAAATGTCCCTATTCAGGATGTTTCTGAAAGAATATGGTGTTTAGCAAACTTTTGAGTCCTCGTGGATGTGAAAGATAAAGTGTGACAGTGAAACAGCACTTCAGTTATCATAGCGCAGGTTACACACACACACACACACACACACACACACACAATGAAGCCCAGAGTTCTAAGTTCCATGTCCTGTAGCTGCTTAAGGGAACTGGAGGATTATCGCTGATCAAACATGGCCGCCAATCCACACACGGCCAGCTCGGTCATCTCCCAGGCGTCTCAGCCTCACTGTCACGGTTAGTGTTTAATCTCCTCCGGGTTCTAATCAGTGTCCTCGGAAGCCTCTGTGTTTTTATTCGGCGTCGGACTCGGATTCGGACTCGCTCAGCTGTGGAGCGTCTGATGTCAGACTGGAACTGTTCCTACTGTCGATCCTTCACTGAGCAGCGACGGACGGTGTTCCTGCCCCTCGCTGTAGCTTCACATCGGCCTGTTCTTTTCTCTCAAAGTCCTCATTCTTCTCTTTAGGCTTCTGAAACACACACACATCATGATTTATCGCCTGTGAGCTCATATAATGACTCACCAAGATGGACACCGCCATGTACCATCAGAGCGGGCAAACTGAACGGTGGCAGTGTAGTGAAGTATAATCACGTATTACGTATAAATCCTAATGTATAGAATATCCTCTTCCATAGAAGGTCACAGGAAGCTTAACAGGAAGCCAGTGAAGAGATGCCAGTATGGGGGAAACGTCAGCCCTCTTTCTAGACCCTGTTAAAAAAAACCCCGGCTGCCGCATTTGGAACCATTTGTACTCGAGATTGAGAAAGTCCAAATGCGCAGTGAATTACAACAGTCTAGCTGTGATGTAATAAGGGCACGGATTACCCTACAATTTCCACATCGTTACCAGAGAGGAAAGCTTTGCGATGTGATGAAAGAAGTCATCAGCGTAGCAGTTATCACAAATATTAATATTTCTGAACGATATAACCAAGGGGAAGCATATAAAGGGAAAACAATAACGGACCTAAAATGGATCCTTGCGGGACCCCACAAGTTAAGGAAGCTGTTAAAGAGGAAAAAGTAGTAGGGTTTTTCATATAAAAACCATAATGAACTTCCCTTTACTCTCACACTATCCGTTGTTCCCCAGATGAGGACTGGTTCCTCTCAAGGTTTCTTCCTCATATCATCTTAGGGAGTTTTTCCTCACCACCGTCACCACTGGCTCGCTCAGTAGGGATAAATTCACACACTTAAAATCTCTATCCTGTGTTTATACGTTTCTGTAAAGCTGCTTTGAGACGACGTCCGTCGTTAAAAGCGCTCTACAAATCAAATTGAATTGAATTGAAGTGAACAGATAAAGGGAGAAGGATGTCGTGGTCAGTCACTGCTGTTTATCGTATTTAATTTTAAATGGAGAAACATTTCATTTCATCATTTTTGAAGGCATCTGTACCTAAGAATTTTGCACAAGACAGTAGCTCTTCGGAAACGTGAGTCAGCAAACAACACATCGCTATAGAACACCTCACATTTATAAATAAATAAATACATTTTGAAAACATTGTGGAATTGACGAGACGACGCTCTTAAAAATAAAGCTTCCGATTACAACCAAAAAGGGTTTTTCAGCCTGATGCAATAGGAGAACCCCTTTTAAGTTGCACAAAGAACCTTTTACTCTCAAATTCTTTAAAGAACCCAGAAATGGTTCTTCACAGCAGTGCCACATGGAACCACGTTATCATCATAAGTTCTCTAAAAAAACAAAAAAACAAAAACAAAAAAACCTTAGTTAGTGCTTTAAGGATCCAAAGTAAGGTTCTTCAGAGTGATGCCTGCCCCAGGAGAACCTTTTCCAGCCCCACAAAGAACCTTATATATATATATATATATATATATAGAGAGAGAGAGAGAGAGAGAGAGCGCAAGAGAGAGAGAGTTCACTTTAACCTGTTAAGTTATGATACCTTGAAGAAGCAATCCACTGCTCTGAAGAACCTATATTGAAGCATCAAGAGCTTCTGTAATCTCCAAACAACCATATAGCTCAGCTCAAGAACCCTATACAATGAAAAATGGTTCTTGACAAGAAGAAAAACCGGTGAAGAACCTTTATTTTCACACGTCACGTCAGCGTTGTCTCATCCACATGAGTTTTTATTCTCTCGGGTAAGCGGATTCAAAACCATGTTTCCGGTCGAGTTTTCCTGGAAAGAGATGTTTACGTATCGTTTACGGAAGGAGTCTCCGGTGCCAGAGCTTCGTAACACTCAGGAACACAGGAAAAGCTGTAACGTTACGTTATCGGAGATTACGCTTCTTCGCGATTTCTCCGTAACACGACAAGCTGCGTTTTTTAGAAACAAATCTTATTAACTTCAAGGACACTACGAGAGGAGTTTAAAAACCACGCCATTTGTTCCACCCAGGTTTGTTTTCGCAGGAATGAATCCCATTCATGTCTCAGAGTGACGTCCCGCCGGGCTGCTTTCAAACGAACCACAGGAGTGCCACGATCCTTAAAAAGAGAATGCTACACAAGAAATTTCCTTTTTTGTGGTTTGGGAAAATGTAATATATTTAAACGGATTACGATCGTGTCCAGAGCAGATGTTCCTTAAACATCAGCGCAGATGTTACTTTCAAAGAATAAACCATTTCACCCATTTCAAAGAGACTTTCATACGCCTTTTTTTTTTAATTTACTTCCAGACTTAGCATTTTACATGCAATCCTACAGGAAGTGCCTGTTTTGTGTCACAATGGAAAGTTCAAGAAAGTTCAGAAAAGCCCAGAGTGACGTCGAGCACTTTTTATTTTTTTTACTTCCAGACCGATCAGAAGGCAAGCTGGAGAAAATGCCAGAAAACCAAACATGGAGGACAAAGTGCTAAATAAAAAACCAACAAAACCCAGAGTCTTGCTAGTGAGCGAATACGAGGAGAGTTACGAGGTTTTTCCGACGTTCACTGGCACGTGATGCGACTCTACACTTTAACTGCGGCTGGTTTAGGGTTGGGCGATATTCCGAAAACATCATATCATGATATTTCAATCCTAGTCTCTGAATTCGATAAACGTCCTAAGAAGATCGAAAGCTATTTCTCAAACGCCTTTTCACACAAACGCTCAGCTTAGGCCCGTCACGACAACTACGTTCGTTAGACGATACTTCGTCCTGGAAATAATCGCGAAAAACCTTAAATTACTGTCATGTTAAGTCTATTTGATGCCTCTGATATAACGATAACATAACAGCATAATAATGCAAGCGCACCCTTACGAAGAGCGACGAACTTTTCATTTTTAAGATGATTCAGGAATCGGAACTGGGAACGTCAAAAAATAGTTCTGGTCTTCTGACGGAAATATGTTTTCAATTTAGTCAGAATTTCGTCATGTCACATTTATCCGTTTTAGTCAGTTTTACTGGAAATACACTGGCGTTGAATACTAGAGGAAATGCAAAACATGAAACCGGATATAATATTCATAAACTTCAACATGTATCAACAAAATCACGTGAAAACCGTCCTTGCTGTGAAAATCTGATCTCCTGAATAATAACTAATAACATTACTGTAATACAATACTCTGAATCCTTTACTTCACTGAATTCATTCTGCGGGTTTTAGTGCGTTGTTATAGAAACAGCGTATTCTGTAAACAACGCGACTGACCTGTTCTACCTAGCGCCTTACTGAAGTTCAAGTTCACGTGTGCGTTCGTGTCATTTTGTGCAGAATCGAGTGGTAATATTGGGTCTAGGATGCGTTTGGGTGAGTTAATTAACCCGCTAGTAAAGCTCAAGCGGCTCTAAATCAATCCCCGACCTTACTGACTACGCCTGGATTACTCGAAACGCTAGAACTCTTCTTTCTAGATTTTTCTTCTTTCGGAAAACGTTGTTGATATCTTGCGTCGTTTGTTTTCTTTTTTCTTTTTTGAACAGTAAGCTTTAATTAAAATTCGGCGCTAGTGCTTGCGACGCGGCGTAAATTCGAACGCGCACCGTGTGCTATTATGGTAAATTCGACTGGGTCGGAATTTGAATCTGACAGCCCTGGAGCAGACGAGACGAGACGACGGAACGGCTAAACGTTTCGGTCTAACGTGAACAAACACACGTGTGAAGTGAACACGACGGCGCGATATCAAGTCTTATCGAGTAGAAAATATCGCAAAGGGACGTGGGTTTACTGTGGACGGTACGCACCGCCGTGTTGTTGTTTACCTCAGAATTCCGACCCGGATGTCCGTTCCGGGAGGTCAGAGGTCAGATTATTCCAAGTCCCGAGTAATAACCAATGAATTGCTTTGGTAATAAAACTTCCTTGGATGCCTGGAAGCTTCACCATATTAACAATGATCCATTTCTTAAGTTAAACAACAGCACTGATATAGCAAGTCCCTCTGAATGAGCTGTTACTATAGCGACACGCCTGAGGAAAGCAGTTTCCCTCCTGCCAGCTTTACCACAGAGTCTGACCTGTTTTTTTTTTTTGTCACCTTCGACAGCCATCACGTCACCCTGTCACATTTCACAGCAACTCTATACAGATGTAAAGGAACACAGCTGGGCCTCTTTCCTCGCCCTGTGTTTTCCTCTGGAGCTGTATAGTTTTATTGCCTTTATTCACCTATAGTACGCTCACGTTGGACTACGTCCCTATAAACATGACCCCGGTGTATTTAGTGTCTTCATTTTTGGCTCGGACTCTCATTGTGAAGTCTATCTGGAGTATAGTCGTACTTTATTGTTCAGCCTCGGCTGAAAATTGGTCTTCGGCGTCGCCGTACAATCGCGATACAATCGACGATAATACACGAAGTCCACTTTAACACCAAAAGCTAAAAATATTCACATTTCCTACCCCTTATTCAGAAGACCGATTGCATTCTGCATTTGTTTTGGTGGTTCTCTAACGACGACGAGATGCCGTATGTCTCGTTCTAGCGAAAGCTTTCCTCCGTGTTTAACAATTCTCTAAGATCGTTCCGTTAAAGCGAACTTTTGCCTTTTGAAAGAAGTTCCATCGCATGATGTGTGGAGTGGAACAGAAAAGGATATACGGTATGTACAAGTACGTGTGCAAAAGCCGCAGAACATTTTGGTCGCGTGTGGTTTTGGAGACAAAAACAGCCACAGGCGAGCGAGTTGTACGACTGAAAACAGATCCTGCTGTTATGTCGCATTTCGTAATGAATAAACGAATACAGGACTGCTTAAGATAGCTGTTTCTTCGGCACGGAAGTTATAGAAGACGTCTATCCTTAGTGCAGACATCTTTAAACGCCTTACAGACACAGGATACGCGCTCTTTTAGTTTACGCCTCATGTTCTTTTGACTTTTTCTTCGCCTTTGTTCTCTCTAAGAGGGTTTTTCCTCTCGCTGTCGCCCCGGGACCTGCTCTTTTCATGCTAACGTCTGCATAGCGGCATAGCGGGTCGACGTCTCAGATTTACACACCTAAGGAATAAACCACGCCACGTCGGCGTCAGGCTGTTATCGGGAAATAATGCACGAAAAGAGTTTCACACCTCTTACACCACAGAGATCTGCCAATCATTACAATCTGTATGTAGTAAAGAATGACGTCATAATCAATTCTTTTTTATCCGTTTATGGTTACAGTTAATGTTGTGGAACATAGGGCTGGGCGATATGATTAATATATCATATCACGATACTTGAGGACATTTCTGTGATGCGTATCACGATACATAATCGCGCTAATAAACTGTTTTTTTTTTTTATTACGTCCGATCAGTTGCGTCCATTCAGTTCGATTTTAATTTGGAATTATTAAAAACGTAAACGATACATCACCGTACCAACGATATCGCTATAAAACTGTATCGCGTAATCATTAATCACTGTATCGATGTTATATCGATATATATCGCCCAGCCCTAGCAGGACGTCTCTGAAACTAGTCAGCGGCTATAAACAACGTCTATATAAAACGTCTCCTTACGGAAAACGTCGCCGTATAACACACTTTTTTTTTTTTTAATCCGTCGGTGTGGAGCGTCCGCCGTACACCTCCATTACTACAGAAATAATAACTTAGTGTCTCAGATGTAACAATCTCGAATCTGATTGGTCAGAAGGTGTTGATTGATTGATGAATTAATTAACCGATCGTTTCCATAGTAACATCTTGTTCACAGGGACGTGTACTGATTTAAAAAAAACAAACATTCGTAATCATCGATACGGTGACATTTTTTCTTACAGTAAGGAGACGTTTATTCAACATTTACAGAAGAGAAGGAGTCTCCAGTGTCAGAGGGAAGGCTGGAACTTGTAGGGATGGATCGAGTGCTTATAGCTGCTTTAACTCAAGTAAGAATAGGAATTAACACGTTTTTGGACGTTGTGTTCCATTAAAGGACTTTTCCATAAATGGAGAAAAAGTATGGCGTGTTGTTCTTTAATTAATTAATTAAAACGTATAATCGTTGAGAAATTGCTGTGGTGTAAGAGGGGGAAAAAAAGACTCCGAGATATGCCGGTACGGGAAAATAACAACTTCCGTGTGAAAACTGTAGCTCTGCTTCATCACACCATTGATTATTTTACTGTAACAGACACGGAGTGTGTTATTCCTTAAGCTGGTTTTGCATCAGAGTGTATCTCTTACAGGAGAAAAGTTCACCCTGGACCTGACTTGTTGACATTTGTATTTTAATGAAGCTCCCTTACTGTAGTTCTGCACCAGGTTCTTCTTTTCGTAGCCCAGGTGGCGCATCACCTCGCTGCAGTAAGCCTCCACCTGGCCCACCTGCTCCACGCTTAGCCTCTCTCTCCAGGCGAATATGGCTTCCTTGGCGTCCCTGGCGGAGATGAGGAAGGGCCGGTCTGAGGAGTATCCCTGTCCCCGCGTCATGTTCATCACGAACCTCTCCAGCTCCGGAGACGCGCTCAGGTAGGCGAAGCGGTAGAGTCGGTGCAGCTCGCTGATGGGATGCAGCACCAGGTCCTCATAGCGGATCTGCAGGTAGTTGCGCTTGAGCCACGGAGGTGCACCGTTCACCAGGAGCATGTCACTAAGCCAGTTGTCACAGATGAGCTCCATGGCACCGGAGACGTAGCTCTCAGCGCGGTTCACCCTGTTTCCAGGTGACAGCAGACGCTTGTACTTGTCACTCTGTTTCTTGCTCCGAAGAACTTGGATGCTTTCTCGCACCAGCGCCAGCTTGGACTTCAGCCTGGAGTTGTGCACGGCTCGGGGATCCCTGAACAGCTGGATGATCTGTAAATTGAGTGTAGGGTCTCGCACCAGAGGCACCAGCACTCCCAGATCTAACACTCTGACATCCTTAATGACCACCACGGGGTATTTTTTGCACTCCTTCTCCAGCTCTCGGATGTCTCTGGGCGCGCATTTAGCGCACACGTCGCCTTGGATGAGTCCCACTTGCTGTTTTTTGTACGCCGCGCACAGAGGCTGCGAGCAGATCACCTTGTTAGTCTTCCAGCCGAAGATGATCGATGTGCTGATGTTGGCCGAGCCCGCGTACAGCCTGAGCACGGAGAAGTCGCAGCGGAACAGAGAGTTCATCATGTCCCGCGCTGCGCCCTGCAGACTCCCCGCGTCGCCCGGATACAGCGCCTGCCACATGTTCCACATCGGCTCGTACAGGTAGAACACGTCCGGGTGCTGGTTAAACAGCTCCCCTAGGAAGGACGAGCCCGTTCTCCATGTGGTGTGGAGATAGATGTGGGTTTTGTTGCGGTTCCTGGTTCCTGCGCTCTCCTCCGCGGGCTGGGTCGCGTTCCACAGCGCCATGGTGTTCTCCAGATCCGGACACCGCTGCCGCTGCTGCTCCCGAGCTCCATGGCGCACCTGAGCCGACTTGCTGCTGTAGTCCAACACGTAGGGGATGAGGAGCAGGACCACGGAATAGCCGAGGATGACGAGGATATACTTCTTAGGCAGCCGCCGCTTCATTTCCTCTGCGCACCACGGCTGTCTCCTCCCGCCTGGCTTCTGCGCCTCTACACCAACACCATCTGCCCCCGTAGGAGCGATTTGGTGTAGAGGGGGTGGAAATATGTGCAAACCACGCCCACAAACAACAAAAACGTCATGCTGACAACTTCATCCCTCAACCACGCCCTCTTCAGGTGGAAAAACACTAGTGTGACAGTCACAGTGTTTGTTTTGGTTTATTTTTTATTTTTTTTATCCCTAAACGAGTGCAACATTAAAAAAAAAAAAAAAGAAATAAACTGCATTTATTTAAACCCCTATGGCGTTTTCGAGTAAAAAACAAACAAAACCCAAACATATAAGACATTTAAGTCTTTGTGCTTCTTTACTATTGATAACAAAGGACACTTTTTTTTTTCCTGTCACTTTTTTCCATCATCTCAATATCCTATAATCTAACAGGACACCTTTACAGAAAACCTAAAAAGCTCTGTTACACTGTTCACAAGGAGAAATCAAGACATGTAGGCTATACTTATATTATTAATTTCTTTATTCTTCAAATTTAGGACAGATTCTAATAATGTCATGAATGTATTGTTGTGTTGTGGCATGTAATATACATGAGCGTTTCACAATCCTTTTGTTGGTGAATTCAGGTCAAGTGGGACATTTTTTATTTTATTTTCTAGGCCAAACTTGTTTTGGAGCTGCTTGATAGAAATAACATGTTAAGTGGGTGTGGTCAGGATTTTTAAAAAACAAAAACCCAAAACAAACAACTGATCCCAAAAATATTGAGGCAAAAAAAAAAAAAGACATATGGTCTGGTTATTTATTTATTCATTTTATAAGGATATAACTAATATATGACTAATATGTTCCACATATTTATGATGCATATCTATAAAGGTTCTTCAGTGGTTCTTTACAGCACCACAGGTCCTGAAAAGAATCTTCTTCTCATCAAAAACCATTTTTCATTGTATAAGGTTCTTGAGCTGAGCTATACGGTTCTTTGGAGATTAAAGATGGTTCGTTATAGGTTCTTCAGAGCAGTGTATTGGTTCTAAAAAGTATCATCACTTAACAGGTTCAAGTGAACTCTATATATAAGGTTCACTGTGGGACTGGAAAAGGTTCTCCTGGCAGGTATGACTCTTAGGAACCTTACTTTGGATCTTCAAATTACTAACTAAGGTTTATAGAACGTATGATAACATGGTTCTCTGTGGCACTGTTGTGTAGGAGCATTTCTGGGTTCTTTAAACGTGTATTGTTGAAGACTAAACCCTCCCAAACTACAGGGGACGATAATGAGTTATAATGCGCTCTCAGTAAACCCGCCTTTCCACCAGAGGGCGAGAACGAGCTGTGAGCATCATCGAGTTTCACCACAGAAGCAGCACCATAACAAACGAAGCGCCAAGACTGCAGCAGGGAAACGATTTAAACATCTCTGTGTCTGAATTTCCGTTTCTAATCAAAGTGGACGAAATAAAAAAAGAGATTAATCTGACATTTCAGACGCCTTAAAAATGACGTAGTGCTGAATGTACGAATTTAAGAGCTTGTGCTAGCTTAATAAAAGCTCAAATGTGAGTAACGGTTAACGGCGGCTAGCAGGATTCACTAGCATGTCTACTCTGATAGCAGCTTAGCAGGTTTAAATCATATAAATATTGTTTATAAGTTAACACACAGACACAGCTAGAGACTTCAGGATGGCACACTGGACCAGGTTTGAGAAGGATCTGGAGCAGGAGGTGAGGAAACTCATCATGCACCTGAGCGGGATAGAGGATGAAGAGGACCAGAACTTCCAGATGGCTCTCAAATTCGCCTGGTCCAATTTCAGGTGAGGATTCAGGGAGGGGAGATGTATATAAAATAAAATAAAAAACCAGTTCTTACGATCTAATAAAAACATTGAGAAATAAAGTTGAGTTTTCTTCTGATGCGATCATGGAGGAAGAAAAGAGCAAACCTTCGACTGAACTTTTATTTCTTCTGTTTCACAGGTTTCATCACTTCCTGGATGTGAGCAGTCACAAAGTGCAGCGCTCCATAACAGGGTGAGAATCCAGGGCACTGGAAACACTCTGTGTGTGTGTGTGTGTGTGTGTGTGTGTGTGTGTGTGTGTGTGTGTGTATACCTACTGTTCAGAGGTGAAGTGAATAACATTGATTATCTTGTTACAGTGGCAGGTGTGGGATATATCAAGCAGAAGGTGAACAGTCAGTTCATTTCCGCAAAATACACTGAGGAAAGAAAGAAAGAAAAGAAAAAAGAAAGAAAAGTAACCGCACGAAAATAAATTACGAGAAATGAAAGAAAGAAAGCCAAGTAACCACGTGAAAATACATAAAGAGGAAAGAAAGAAAGAAAGAAAGAAAAATAACCACACGAAAATAAATTAAAAGGAAAGAAAGACAAGTAACCACATGAAAATATATAAAGAGGAAAGAAAGACAAAGTAAGAAAGAAAGAGAGACAAAGAAGGAGAGAAAGACAGAGAAGTAACCACATGAAAATACATAAAGAGGAAAGAAAGAAAGAAAAATAACCACACAAAAATAAATTAAAAGGAAAGAAAGACAAGTAGCCACATGAAAATATATAAAGAGGAAAGAAAGAAAGAAAGACAAGTAACCACATTAAGAAAAAAGAAATACATTTTTATCTCCACCTGGTAGTAATTTGTTAGTGTTGTCACCTATTAATATTTCTATTTGTGTAAATAGTTTGTAGAAATAAAACTCCTGAGCGGTTGAAGTCAGCGTTACGACAGAGACGATGACGTACTGGAGCGAGTGCACGAATATAAACCTGCGCTACTCTCAGAGTTGCTGTTCCAGACAACTAATCAACAGCTTCTGACCAATCAGAACGCAGCGCTGAGCGGCGCCGTGGTGTAAACGATGACACGGTTATGTTTGTACCGTGAAGACGGCGAGCGAGTTGCTGAGTTGATGAGTGGTGTTTGTTTTATTTCGTTTCAGGATTTATGAGAAGCTGATGGTGCACTCTGACGTGTGTAAAGCGGAGAGCTGGATGAGATTAACCAGCCAGTTCCTGCACTCTCCTCTCCCTCACACCGACGGCTTCATGGTGAGTAACGACGCTCACGACAGCGCCGGGGATTTCTGCACTGACGTCTCAGCTTTTCTTCTTTCCCTCGGTTTCCTCTAGACTGACGTCCATCACGGTATTCTGTCCCTGTTGCTCCTTTTATCCGATTCTCCGTCCAACGCCAGCTACAGCGAGCGACCCCGGCTGAAAGAAGCGGGTGAGTGTCTCGCCTCGGCGCCTCGGTGTTAACGAGCCCGGAATATTAACCGTACTTCTCTGTGCAGAGAAAGAGGATGAGTTCGACTGGCCCAAGTATCTGACGGAAGGAGAAGACATCGACACGGGCCCGTTTCCAGACACTCCGGTGAGGATCCCTCTCAGTTCTGGCCTCTGATTGGTCAGGACGTGTTGATTCATTCTCTAGAACAGCAGCTCTGACGTTAGCGCAGGTTGATATTCATTCTAATTCCTTATCGTTTCCATAGTAACAGGGGCTTGGCTTTCTGTTCTCTAAGGAGAGGTTTTTATCGTTTATGGAAGGAGTCTCCAGTGTCAGAGCTAGCGTTGTAACGTCTTCAGGACGGATTTGCGGTGTCTTATTAACTTCAGAAGAGGAAAAAGACAGGCCGGTCTGTAGCTGCTGTAACGCAAGCGAGAACACAGACGGACCCGTTTCTCGGAGCATTAAACGTAACTGTAAACGGATAAAAAAAATCAAGCATGACGTGGTTTAAGAAATGAAAATTGTGATTGTTCGCAGGTTGCTGGTGTATAAGAGGATTAAAAGACTCCAGGACATGCCGTTAGAGGGAAATAATCAGCGTTAGGGTGGTAACAGTGACTCCGCGTCATCACTACACCACGTCGGTGATTGTTTTCCTTTAACAGCACGACACGGGGTGTTTTATTCCTTACATAAATAATACTGGATATACAGAAAACATTTATGACGTTTACAAACATTCTTCTTCTTATTATTATTATTATTATGATTATTAACTTTAGGGGTCCAAGCACCATAGGATACTGCCAATAACACAGCTGATTATTATTATTATTATTATTATTATTATTATTATTATTATTATTATTTGTGATTGTAAAATAAACCGAATACACGAGATGATTAAATATCGTTGTGTTCATTGTTTTTTTGTTCGAAGGGAGTACAAACTTCTGAAATCAACCGTTACGTTCCGAGAGCAAGAAGAAATCGACTTTTTGGCAATAATTCTGTCGAGATGTTTACCTGTCCTTCCTCCGCGGCATCAAATAACTTTTCTTTCTTTTCTTCCTTTCCTCTTAAGTAAACACACGGAAATAAATTAAGAGGAAAGAAAGAAAGAAAACACACGAAAATAAATGTAGAAGAAAGAAAAAAAAGAAAGAAAAGTAAACATGAAAATAAATTAAGAGGAAAGAAAGAAAAACAAACACACAAAAATAAGTTTTCTTCCTTCCTTTCTTTGTCTTTCTTTCTTTCCTCTTAAGTAAACACAGGAAAATAAATTAAGAAGAAAGAAAGAAAAGTAAACATGAAAATACTTTTCTTCCTTTCTTCCTTTTTTTCTTGTTTCATTTTCGTGTGGTTACTTGTCTTTTTGTCTTATTCTGTTGGCAGATCATTTTGCTTCTTTCTAGAAATGACTAAAACTTTAAAAAATAAAATGAATTTAAAACGACTGTAATCTTTATAAGAAATAGTAGATAACTCCGACTAGATTCAAGATGTTTTTACTTGCTAAAACTTCATTAATGCAGCGTGATAGTTAAAAAAAAAAAGTCCTCGTGGGTCTTGACGAGACGGTCACCGGGTTACCAGACTGTAAATAATGAAATACATTAAATACTGGAATCGTATCGCGAGAGCGCGTTAATCCACACAGTCCACGAGTTTCCTTTATTACTACTGATGAACTGTTACGCTTATTTATTAAATCATGAAATAAAGGTAACCCGTCGGCACCGGGTTTAGTAAAGCGTGTTGTACGCGTGATAATACCCGGTGAGTGTATGTGTTGGTTCTTCAGGAGTGGTCTGAAGACGAGAGTGAGGAGGAGGAGGAGGAGAGTCAGCAGCCCATCAGCAGAGAGGATTCTGGGATACAGGTGGACAGAACGCCACAGGAAGATCAGGAGCGGAACGATAAGATGGCGCAGGTCACCTGGACAGGTAAGAGGTCTGCTTTAGCCGGTAAAGCAGTGAAACGCCGTGGACACCATCGATTCACCGAGCGTGTTTATTATTGCAGTGGGGGAACCGGATGCCAGGGCTTGGCTGGAGCTGCGCGTTGTGACGCCGTACTGGGTTCCTCACTCGTCACGCTTTCCACACAGCCTCCATCTGCACTCCAACCTTCTGAACGTCTGGTGAGGAGAAACCGTCCTGTACGCCCACCGCTCCTGCTGTAACCCCTCCGACTGACGCCATCGAATCCTAACGACACGCTTCGGCCGTTACGACTGCATTATCTCGTTAAATAAATAAATATAAATAAATAAATAACAGCGTCACATCACTGATTTGTAGAGATTTTATCCCTCTTCATAGTGTGTTTTATTCCTCTTACACCACAGCAGTTTGCTGTTACAAATTATATTAATTAAAGAGCGACACATCACACTTTTATCCATTTAGGGTTACACGGAATTCCAGGAAATTCCGCAGCTTTCCGTCCTAGAGCAGCTGTAAACGGTATAAAAGGGGTTCGAGATTGCACTCGCGAACGTTTTGTAAAGCGTCACGAGATGAATTCTGTGCGTTCGTACTGTAGAGTTATAACTCAAGCGGTTGAGTGTCTCGGGTGCGCTCAAAAGTGATGTCATGGCAGGTTCTGGGGGCGGAGCTTCGGATACATGGGCGGGAATGAAGGAAAAAAATTACCTAAGACGTAATCTTGCCAAATTTTGACCAAACTTACCTAATGCAGCTTTAACAAGACAGGAAGAATATCTGTTTACGTGGAGTCTTTGTGAAGGAGATGTTACTATAGAAACGGTAACGTATGAGAACGAATATTAATGAGCATCAGGGGTCTGATTTCTGGGTAATAATTCGTCAGTCGGTGATAAATCGGGTTAGTTTGAACAGCTTGATGTTTACGGTAATGTTTCTGTGCAGGGATCAGCACCTCTACAACACAGACCCGCTCTATCTGCCCGAGGAGAAAGCTTTCGTCACTGAAACCCAAGTGATTCGAGAGACTCTGTGGTAATGTCGGCTGATTTAGCGTTCTTAATTAATATATTCCAGCTTATATTAAACGTTTAACTGAATTAAATTCATTGTTTTTTGTTCTCAGGCTTTTATCAGGGGTGAAGAGGCTTTTCATATTTCAGCACCAGGACGGTAAAGTCAGCGTGAGGAATGACGTAGTAGTCACACACTTAACCAATGTGAGGCGTGATTGGTTGTTGGTTTTTTTTTTTTTTTTTTCTTCTTTCTTTTCCGTTCCTTTCTTTTCTTCTGGGGGGGAAAAAAAAAGTTTTGGAAAAAATTTAAGAACGTAAATCTGTCGTCTGTAGACTTTCTGTAGATATTCTTAGTTCGATAATTCTCATAGCCCTTACAGTTAGTGCCCAAAAGTTTGCACACCCCTTGCAGAATCTGCTAAATCTTAATCCTGTTAACAAAATAAGACGGATGATAAAAATCCCACGTTGTTGTTTATTTAGTCCTGTCTGGAATAAACTATTTCACATAACAGATGTTTGCATATACTGCTCAAGACAAGATTATAGCTGAATTGATCAAAATTACCTCGTTCAAAAGTTTACACACCCTTGATTCTTAATACCGCGTGTCGTTACCTGGATGATCAGCGAC
>JANDJT010000012.1:1728028-1739470 GCA_024331685.1 Stegophilus panzeri | reverse complement strand
ATTAGTTTAGCATCAGGTGTGCTTCAGACAACACCTGTTGTGCATATCTGTGCTGTTGTGAGGGATTCTATTCAGGGAGGTGAATAATTTTGAAACCGGAGAAATCATTCGTTATGTTGAACTATTTTCAATTGCTTTTGTTTGATTTGTTCATTGCAAACAGTTGAAAGACTGTAAAAAATTTTTTTTACAATAAACCTGATTAGAATAATTGTGACTGCACCTCTATATATGCCAGAGTTAGTAAATGAAAGTGGGATATAATATTGAAGAAGAATGAAATAACACTAATAATTGGTGTTTTGTCTTTACATATTATCGAGGTTTAAAATTGTTTGACTTTATCTGTGAATTACACGCAAAAACGATAAGTAATGAATCCTAATTTTTTTGCCAGTGGTTAATTAATAAAGTGTAAAATGGCGCCCTCTTGTGGCCGTTGTACACAATGGCGGCGGAGTTTCCTGTCGAGTTTTCCTGTAGAGAAACGGGAACTCCTCCCGACGGCCGCCTGTGTGTCGCTACAGAGGCGGAAAGGAAGGATTTCATCGCGTTTTACAGCAAAGTTTTATGATAAATAAAACACCAAGGGCTCGGGGGATAATATTTACTCCAGTTAAGACTTCTGTCTTCGCTGTGACTTCGACAAATGGAGATTTAATTCACCGGGACTTCATCGGTTTATCCCTGGGAAAAAATACTAAGGGTGGGTATCTGACTTGTTTTAGCAGCCCAAAGGAAAAAAAAAAAAAGTTTTGCTAACTCGATTTTGGGTGTTATCTTATGTGTTTGGCCATACTTTGTTCTTTCTTCGCGTTTTGATTGAGAAAGACGTCAAACTGAGTGTTTTTGGTTATAAAAAAAAGAGAAAAATAGACGAGTTTAATGCACACTTTTTCTGTTTGTAGAGCTCAGAGCTAACGCTAGGCCTGGAGTTTACAGATTCCACACTGGTTCAAATACAGACAGAATAATGACCTAAAAACAGCATTTTTTTCACTCTTAACTTTATTAAAAATACACTAATGTTCGTTTTATATACCAGCTGTGTGTGTGTACTAACCTCAAATTGGATTTAAAACACAATCTATAGAAAAATACTCAGGTTTCTGAGTTTATTTTCCTTGTTTAAGGACTTAAAGTCTATTAAGTTTGTGATTTAAAGTCCATAAATTCCAATTAAACCTTAATAAATCAGTGTAAAACAAATCCAGGAGTTAAAAACCAAAAAAAATTAAAATGAAAGTAGTGTAAATGGGTACTTCCTGAACTGGTCTGAGGTTGTTTTTTTGGGGTTTTTTTTTGTTTTTTAACTCTTTAAGATGAACTCCCACTCAAATTATCCTAATATAGAAATAAATGTTACACAAAACGTACAAAAAAAACCCTTTTGTAAAACGTCCACCTTCTTTTCCATAAGGAATGAATCGCTCCATGTCCAGAAAGCTCCAGCTTTACCTCTGAAACCGGAGACTCCTTCCCTAAATGTTACATAAACGTCTCCTTACACGCCCCTGTCAGCTCTGAGCTGTTACTATAGAAACGAGAACGCGTTAAATTGCGATAGTTGTGATAACACATCGCTATAAAGCGCAGTATAAACATGTAAAAGGAGCTTGGATTAAAAGAATCACTTTATAATCGACACTGAATCGATTCGTGAGTCGGATAGAGATTCGACACAGAAGTACATCATGACGTGTGTTGGTTTAAATTTTTCATTACGACTTTAACTCTTCGTGCTTTCTTTCAATAGCGTGTAATGAGTCAAACCCCGGTGTGTCTTTCCTTCTCTCTTTCCGATGCAGTTTGTCAGAAAGTGAATCGTCTCAACTAAAGGAAGCGAATCAGGCATGTCGTGTGGAGCTGTAGTGGATTTTACAGATACCGATGACTAAGTCGGGCGGTACCTACCTGCCGATAACCGATAAATCGAGCGATAGTTTTTAAAATCGATGCTGGATGAAAACATAACGCTTGAAGTAAAACATCGCTGAACTTGATTACACAAATAAGCAGTACTGACCGTACTGTGAAAACCTTCTGTACTTTTTTAAAATGGAATAAATATATAAATGTTAATATATATGAACTATTAATAAATATCAAAGCAAATAAAAGATATACATCCAAACCGAAGCAAAGCGTAATGCTCCCAATAACAAATAAAAACAGAGAAAATGAATCAAAAAACACTTCAAATAACAAGACAAAATTGGTCAGTGATGGTTTGTTATTTCGCCTCTAGAGGCCACTCTCGTGCCGTATAATGACAGCAGGTCCTTCTCAGCGACCAGGAAACACTATCGCTGTGACACTGTTTAGTGCCGATAACCGATAGCTCCAGAAATCGTAAATATCACTCCGCACCGAATCGATCGGTCGACGTCTAGTCGCCAAAGGACACAATCACGCGAATCACGAAGTTTGAGTTTTGCTCTGATTCAGACTCGGACTTACGAAAGTGCTCTTACGGTCTCCGAATGACCTCCAAAACACATCTGTGTCCATGACTACATCCTTTTAAATAAATAAATAAATAAATAAATTAGTTTTAAGAAACAGGAAGTGTTTCTCTTCGCTGTAATGTGAACGGACTGTAAAGACGCTTTGACGTTTGCAGTGTTCAGGGCGTTTGTGTTGAACTCTGGCGTCATTCTACTCGCGATTTCTGCACCGAGTCGGCGAAAATTACAGGAAGTGACCAATCCCAATCGTGCCATTTAATCAGGGCGTTTGTTGTTTTTGTTTTGAGATGCTGGACTAACCCGGAGTGTAGTGCCTTCTGGATTTTCTGGAGACAGTTCACAAAAATACTGCAGTCTTTAACGCGTCGATGTATTTCGGCCTGCTAGCTCGGTGAGGTTGAGTACAAGACCTTTTTTGGGGGGGGGGTGTTGCGAGTGTGTTTTGAGCACCGCCCCCTCCTCAGGAAATATCTGTGTTTGAATCTGTATGGTGTTAAATCTGCTCAGACCAAACTGAAACTGAGCAGAAGTGTTAGAAGTGTTCTCAACTCATGAACGTGTTGCATCTGAGCATGTGCTGAAGCGCTAGATGCTCTCGGTGCATGTGTGGGAGGAACGTGTGAAAATGCCTGCATGCTGGAGGAAATTCTTTCAAAGTGTGTGTATGTGTGTGTGTGTGTGTGTGTGTGTGTGTGTGTGTGCTGTTAACAGCCTACGAAAAGCTTTTTTGATCTGATGTGACGCCCAGTGGAAATTCCAATGGAAGCGATTTAAGTCGAGATAATAAGTATTTCGTATTCGTGACTGCTGTGATGTTTACGGATGTTTACGTTCTGGCGTCAGGGGCGCACCGCCACATCAACGTCATCTTACTTTGATTCTCATTAAAGTTTCAGCCACAGAGTCAGTAAATATAACGGCTGTGCTTTTGTTTTTAAGATTAAAACCTCGTCCGAATTCTGTAACAGACACCGTGTTGGATAAATCTAGGAAGATCCTCTGACGGTAGACTTACGATCAAAGAACATTGTTCTCTTTTTTTTGTCCGTTAACTAGTGCTATGAGCTAGAGGTGGAGCGATATTGGATTTTACCGATACCGATGACTAAGTCAGGCGATCCTTACCTGCCGATAACCGATTAATCGAGCGATAGTTTTTAAAATTGATGCTGAATGAAAACATAACACTCGATGTAAAACATCGCAGAACTTTATTACACAAATAAACTGTACGTTTTTTTTTTTTTAATGAAATAAATATATAAACGTTAATATATATTAACTATTCATAAACATTAAAGTAAATAAAAGATATGCATCCAAACCGAACCCAAAAGTAACGCTCCGAATACACACTAAAAACAGAGACGTCTAAAACGAATAAAAAAAAAAACACTTCATATTAACGACAAAATTGGTCATAGATTTTTATTTCGCCTCTAGAGGCCGCTCTCGTGCCGTATAATGACGGCGGACCCTTCTCGACTGTTTTTCCTGCGATAGGAAAGAAAACTCGAGGCCAAAATCGTACAGCGTAAAGCCTCCTCGGTAATATAAGTGTACCCCCCCCAGGTATCTACGGAGGCCTGTTTCGTGTCCAAACCCAAAACAAGCACTCCGGACCGGAAACAGGTTTTCTCCGTCACTTTATACGCTTTTGTTAACGTCGTGGATTAATCCATTGTTTTGTTTTTTTATCATGTTTTACGTATCTTCATGGTTATTTGTACAATGAAGGAGTTCAAAAAATCAGCTATTGCCCCTTTAATATCTGTTTGTATTGAATGCACGCAGTAAAGCTCCTGTGGTGTGTGTTGCTGCGACGTGGCCTGCGTGACCGGACCTGCAGAGCCTGTGGAGAGGTTCTGTTTCTAAACTTCCTTTTTTTTTTTAAAAAAAAAACTAAACTGCGGAGTAAAGCCTAAAGTGAGCTCAGACGCCCTCGATACACTCTAAAATATCTTTGATTTAGAAAGAGAAGTCAGAAATTAGCATCTGATTAAACCGAACATCTTTTATATGCGAGAGCTGCGTTTATTTACCGTTTATTCGTAGAGATTTGGATCATTTTGCAGGGAGGGATGTGCTTTGTTACGGTTCGACGTAAGATGTGAGCGCGAGTGTGTGCTTGGGTTTTTTTTTTTCTCGTGGTTTTTTTTTTTTTTTTTTTTTTTTGAGGAACGCGACCCAACAGCTGCTTCCTTTTTTTTTTTTACTACTTTTTTTAGTCACCCATTAAGACTCGTGTCCATCTGACACGCGTGGATCGTGTGTCGTCATAATTTTTGATTTTGCGCTGATTCTTCCTCGTTAAACCTCTTTACGAGCGAGTTGATTTTGGGTCCGTCGCTCGCTCTTAAAGCTATTCTTAGCTGCGAATGAGGAAGTGAGACAGTTTCAGGACGAAAATATATATGTCTGACAGCACAGCGCTGGAGTCCTGCGTTGCCTGAGGGTAAAGAATGGCGGTAATCTCTCTGCACCTGGTGATTACAGGCGTTTACAGAGTAACGCGGCGCAAAACAAACGGCTCCGCCCGTGCTTACGGCCGCTCGTAGCTTTAATCGTCCTGACGTAAGACGTCGTTTCGTTCTCTATAACAGCAGCTTGTGCATGTTTATTACTATTATTATCATTAACGAGCTCATTCTAATGATCGTTTCCATAGCAACAGGGACGTGTACGGCGGACGCATCGCTTTATAAATGTCTGTAGTTGTGGAAGGAGTCTCCGGTGTCAGGGCTTCGTCGTAACAGGAATGCTGACCCTTCGATTTGTGTTATTTTGTTATTAGAGACGGGAGAAATTATTATTATTATTATTATTATTATTGTTGTTGTTGTTTGTTTATTTTTCATTTCTTTGTGTAGAATCATGACGACCACGGTGTCTCTGGAGGACGCTCTGTCCAACGTGGAGTTGCTGGAGGAGCTTCCACTTCCAGACCAGCAGCCATGCATCGAGCCCCTGCCCT
Organism: Stegophilus panzeri; assembly: GCA_024331685.1. Taxonomy (NCBI): domain Eukaryota; kingdom Metazoa; phylum Chordata; class Actinopteri; order Siluriformes; family Trichomycteridae; genus Stegophilus; species Stegophilus panzeri. Next base: position 1,734,028 of record JANDJT010000012.1, on the reverse strand, counting down.
CATCACTCATCTACCAGGTAACACACACACACACATCTTTCTGTATGTATGTATATATATATATATATATATATGTGTGTGTGTGTGTGTGTGTGTGTGTAAAATAGTATTTTGAGCTGCAACAACTAATCGATAAAATAAAAATGGCGTAATCGTCGAAAACACGAGCTCCGAGTCCTCTAAGGCATAAATAAAATGAAAAAATGGTATTGAAAATTTGACATAAAAAAAAAAAAGAAGATTAATCTAAAAATAATCGCCCGATTAATCATTTATGAAAATAATCGCTAGTTGCAGCCCTGGCAGTAACACTACACTGTACTACAGTAATGATTTAAAAAATTGCTTTGATTTTTTATTTTTTTGTTGTAGCTTTAAACATCATCATTTAAATCTAAAATGAGTTGTTAGTTTGTTTACTTAAACAACAAATAGAAGATGTTTAGGATGTAATGGGAAAACAACATACTTTAAACAGAAATTAATTTATTTATGTTTGTTTCTTTCCAAGAAAAGCAAAAAAAAAAAAAATGTTTGTTTGTTTATATATAGCAACATATTCTTTACAAAATAATGTATTTTTCTATTTATTTATAGCAACAAAAAAACAAGCAGAAATGTACTTTGAGTATCTACGGTTTTGTAGGGAAAAAAGGATTAGGATTTTATTAATGAGTTGGATTTAGAGGCAGTTTTATTTAGCCGTAGTGTTTTGATTTGAGATTTGATCTTTTTAGTGTTTTGTTTCAGTTATCAGTTACTTAATGAATAATTTATTGAATTGTTTGTAAACGTTTGTAGATGTAAGTAGTTGAGGTGAAGGACTGTATACGGCTGAGGCTTCAGTGATCGGTGAATTATCTTTGGTGCATTGTGGGAGTCGAATGTGAATTAATTTATTTGGTCATTTGTATATTTGAGTGTTTAACGTGTCGATGTTCTTCCGTCAAACAGCCCAACTTCAACACCAACTTCGAAGATCGCAACGCGTTCGTGACCGGCATCGCTCGCTACATCGAGCAGGCCACCGTCCACTCCAGCATGGTAAACCTCACTCTGACTCGCCTCCGTGTCTCACTCTGACTCGCCTCCGTGTCTCACTCTGACTCGCCTCCGTGTCTCACTCTGACTTATCTCCGTGTCTCACTCTCTCACTCTGACTCATCTCCTTCTCTCACTCTGTCTCACCTCCGTGTCTCACTCTCTCACTCATACTGCCTCTGTGTCTCACTCTCTCACTCTGTCTCGCCTCCATGTCTCACTGTCTCACTCATACTGTGTGTGTGTGTATATATGAATACTTATGCAAGACACTGTATATAGTGAATAGGAAACCATCTGGGAACATTACTGCGTAAAGAAAAGTTGTAAAAATGTTATTTTTATTGTAGTTGTATATGTTTATGCAACATAAAAGCATATTGTAGAGCTGCTGGTAATTAATATTGGCACCCCTGCCTAAGCTAAATTGCTGTTCAGGTTGTTTATGCTGTGTGTTATTCATATGAGACGTTTTAATTTTATTTTATTATTTTTTTCTGTTGTGTACAGAATGAGATGTTGGAGGAGGGCCAGGAGTACGCTGTGATGCTCTACACCTGGAGGAGCTGCTCCCGAGCCATTCCTCAGGTAACACTCACTCAGACAGTCCTCGCGTCACTTCTAGCTTTTTTATTCAGCATTTTCACGTTTTTTTTTTTTTTTTTTTTCTTTCTTTCTTTCTTCTTTTAGGTGAAGTGCAACGAGCAGCCCAACAGAGTGGAGATCTACGAGAAGACGGTGGAGGTGCTGGAGCCTGAGGTCACCAAGCTGATGAACTTCATGTACTTCCAGGTAACGACCATTTGATGTTGGGTTGTTGTCATGGTGATGGCGCACCATAAAAAGGTGTATCGTTGTGTAAGAGCTTCAGATGTGTCGAATGATGCGATCCATTCCCTTTATTTTCCCAGCGTACCGCGATCGATCGTTTCTGCGGCGAGGTGCGTCGTCTGTGTCACGCCGAGCGCAGGAAGGACTTCGTATCCGAGGCGTACCTGCTCACCCTGGGAAAGTTCATCAACATGTTTGCCGTGCTGGACGAGCTGAAGAACATGAAGTGCAGCGTCAAGAACGACCACTCGGCCTACAAACGGTGCAAAATATATATATATATTTGTATTTTGGAACGGAAAAGGACTTGAAGTGTTAGTCAGACTTATAATGTGGAGCATTAATGCGTGACAGTACCACTAACGAACAGCAGATGTCACTGTATACTGTAAGAAATAATCTATTCTCTGGCACTGACACTGGAGACTCCTCCTGTCAATGTTAAATAATCATCTCCTTACAGAAAACCTCACCACATCGACGATTTAAAAAAAAATCCGTTTACAGACTCGAGCGTCCGCCCGTACACATCCCTGTGGACGAGTTGTTACTATGGAAACGATAATGTATCAGAACCAGCGCATTAAATATGCGCTGGTGTTATAGAAAATATTTTCTGACCAGTCAGAATCACGAATTCGGCGTCTTACGGCAAGTTCGCGTTACGTTTTTGTTCCCTTTATTGTATCGTGTGCATTGCGCTCGGTTTAGCAATAAAGGGGTCCAAGCATTGAAGGCTGTCTCTGTCTCTGTGTCTGACAGAGCGGCGCAGTTCCTGAGGAAAATGTCCGAGCCGTCTTCTATTCAGGAGTCGCAGAACTTATCCATGTTCCTGGCCAACCACAACAAGATCACACAGGTACCACGGCTCATTGATCGTCCTCTACCCTGCACTGATGTTCTCCCTGCCTGCGTGTTTAAGTGTGTGTGTGTGTGTGTGGTTCAGTCCCTCCAGCAGCAGTTAGAGGTGATTAATGGATACGAAGAGCTCCTGGCTGATATCGTCAACCTCTGCGTGGACTACTACGAGAACAAGATGTACCTCACGCCCAGCGAGAAGCACATGCTGCTCAAAGTAAGACACCGTGTTAGTTTATTTACTTTTTAAATTTATTTTGGTGATTGTTTTTCATCGTTCCTGCGTCCTTTCAGGTCATGGGCTTCGGGTTGTATCTGATGGATGGAGCCAACAGCAACATCTACAAACTGGACGCTAAGAAGAGGATCAACCTCACCAAAATCGACAAGTTTTTCAAGGTGTGAGGCGTGAAAGTGGTGCGGTGCGGTGAGAAAAGAACCGAAGAAGCGACTAAATAGTTCCTATAGATCCTAAAAGACGTCGGTTTTTTTTTTTTTTTTCCTGTCGCGTGATGAAGAAATCTCCGGCAACAACAGTAGTGCGGAGGGAGGAAAAAAAAGACCGCTGAAATAATACTGAAAGACTTCGTTTGATGATACTTTTATTATTAAATAAATATACGTTTATGAAATCAAATAATAACACGTGCAAAGTATAATTATAAATAGATATGCAGTATACATGTGCGTTAAACTACAGGATTCAATTATTATATTAATAGTAATAATAATAATAATACAATAATTCAATTATACAGGTGTATCTCAAAAATTTAATATCATGGAAAAGTTATTTTATTTTTTTTTTCTTCTGTTATTTACTTTAAAAAATTGGAACTTTCGTATATTCTAGATTTGTTACACATAAAGTGAAATATATATATATATATAATTTAATCTTGATTACAGCTTACAGCTCACGCAAATCAAAAATCCAGTATCTCAGAATATTCGAATGAAGAATTTTAAAAAAAAAAAAAAGCTTGAAATATTTCACGTTATGTGTAATGGATCTAGAGTATATGAAAGTTCAACTTTTTGAATTAAATCACGGGGGGAAAAAATTACTTTTCGATGATATTCAAAAAAAATTTTGAGATGTACCTGTACAAATGTAATTATTGTATTATTATTATTATTATTATTATTATTATTACTATTAATATAATAATTGAATCCTGTAGTTTAACGCACATGTATACTGCATATCTATTTATAATTATACTTTGCACGTGTTATAAATATATATATATATATATGTGTATATGTGCATGTGTGTTTTAGCTTTTAAAAATACCAAATCGTCTGCTTACAGTTAGTTTGTGATTGTTTAAAAATAAATATATGCAGTAAATAATATAAATAGAATAAATAATATTTAAAAATGTATTATTTATTTATTTATATATATATATATATAGTCATATTACTCAGCCAATGTTGCTTTAATAAATAAGGTGTTTCTGTTGATTTATTTACTTTTTTTTTTATTAAAAAGAAATAAATCAGATATAAACTCTGCTGTTTTAGTTGTCCAGCCTTCGCCAGATGAATATAGCGTGTTCAAATCAGCAGGATTTGTTGTCGTATTTCGTTTTTAACCCTCCCTTTTTCTTTCCGATGTGAACCGCAGCAACTGCAGGTAGTGCCGCTGTTCGGGGACATGCAGATCGAGCTGTCCCGTTACATCAAGACCAGCGCTCATTTCGAAGAAAACAAATCCAGGTAAGACGTAAACCGTAACCTGATCAGACTAAACGATCACCGCGTGCAGGTCGTTACAGCGTAGCACATCAGTTTGGACCCTCATCAAGAAATTCTCAGCTTCGCGTTTCGCTCCTTTACCTGTTGAAATGGCCGTCATTTGCATACTGGAACCCGATTGGCTGTGACATTTTGTGATGCGATAATGCTTCTGTTCACGGGGACGTTTTCCATGCTGCTTTCATGCGCAAAACGATAAAAAGGTTTTATCATGTAAAAGTGATTTAAAAAAAAAAAAAAAAAAAAAAAAAAAAAAGAATCCTTACATCGTAAAAGGAAAAAAAAGTTTTATTACGTTTAACAGAAATCTTCCCTAAAGACAGCGCAGTGAGTGAATTTGAGTCTGTATTAAGATGTTGTTTTAACTCGAACTCCCTGTGTGTGTGTGTGTGTGTGTGTGTGTCTCTCAGATGGTCTTGTACATCTACAGGCAGCAGTCCTCAGTATAATATCTGTGAGCAGATGATTCAGATACGTGAGGATCACATGCGCTTCATCTCCGAATTGGCTCGCTACAGCAACAGCGAGGTGTGTTCCTCAACCAGGCGGCCATTTTGTTTCCTTTTTTATTCAAGCTCATGATTATTTCAAGTCAGCTGTTACTACGTTTACGTTTACATTTACGTTCTTATTATTTATTGCTGTTACTGCTCCTCCTCAGAGACCAAATGGAACAGAAATGAACTGCTGTGAATAATTTTGAATGGATTGTGGCTGGTGAAGTGATTAGAGCTTAATAGGAGATTAGGAACGCGCTCGAACCCTGGATAATTTTATTCAGGAGCAGTATTTAAGCGCAGCACCACTACGGGAGCTTTTTCACCTTCCTTCACATTGGGTTTATTTTTTATTTATTCAGTTCTTTATGAGCGTCACGCAGTCTGCTGACGTTCACTTCCGGATCACTTCAATCATTCTACGTATGGTCTATTTATTTCTTTCTTTTGCTACTTACATCTTATTTTATTTACTTAGTTTACTGCTGTATTGGTACTCCATCCCTTTTTCCATCCATCCATTTATCCATCCATCCACCCATTTATCCATCCATCCACTCATTTAGCCATCCATTTATCCATCCATCCATCCATCCATCCACCCATTTATCCATCCATCCATCCATCCACTCATTTATCCATCCATCCATCCATCCATCCATTTATCCATCCATCCATCCATCCATCCACCCATTTATCCATCCATCCATCCATCCACCCATTTACCCATCCATCCATCCATCCATTTATCCATCCATCCACCCATTTATCCACCCATTTACCCATCCATCCATCCACCCATTTATCCATCCATCCATCCATCCACCCATTTACCCATCCATCCATCCACCCATTTATCCATCCATCCACCCATTTATCCACCCATTTACCCATCCATCCATCCACCCATTTATCCATCCATCCACCCATTTATCCACCCATTTACCCATCCATCCATCCACCCATTTATCCATCCATCCACCCATTTATCCACCCATTTACCCATCCA
>JANDJT010000012.1:1693714-1713719 GCA_024331685.1 Stegophilus panzeri | reverse complement strand
ATAGATCTATCTCTCCATCCATCCAGCCCTCCATTTATCTACCCATCTACCCATCCATCCAGCCCTCCATTTATCTACCCATCCATCCATTTATCCACCCATCTATCTATCTGTCCATTCATCTTTCAATACATTTGTCCAACTATCTGTCTATCCATCCATCCATCTATGTATCCATCCATCTTTTTCCTTTCGTCTGTCCATCTATTGTTTTTGTAGAGCCGTGCATCAAATTAATGGTGGATTTTTTTCCCAGTGAAAAATATATTATTGAATAATTATTATAATAAAATAAATCATTATTAAAACCAAGCGTTTGGTTAGAAATGAGATTTGCTCGATCTCCTGCCTTCATGCTTATTTTTACTTTTTTGCTACTGCGCGTTAAATTAAGTGACTTAATTTTAAAAAGGAATGAATAATTAAACAGGTGATTTTATTTAAAAATATATTAAAATTATTCAGAAATGTATTTATTTTTGTAAAAGAACAGTATAGAAGTGCAGACGAAGTGCACATTGAGCTTGATTAGAAATATCAGATTGGTTGATGTTACCTGCCCTGGTATAAGCGGAATAAAACACTCGGAGATGTACTGTTATAGGAAGACAATAAACTTGGCTTTACTCCACTTCACCACGCCACCTGCTGGTTGATTGATTAATTTCCTGTAACTTCATGACACGCACAGTGTTTCTTTATCTAACCTTACTGTTTACGGCTCCTTCATGTGTTAGCAAATCGCCATCGCTCGCGAGGGCGACCTGCTGACCAAAGAGAGGCTGTGCTGCGGACTGTCCATGTTCGAGGTCATCCTGTCACGCGTCCGCGGTTTCCTGGACGACCCCATATGGCGCGGCCCGTTACCTAGCAACGGTGTGATGCACGTGGACGAGTGCGTGGAGTTCCACCGGCTGTGGAGCGCCATGCAGTTTGTGTACTGCATCCCTGTCGGAGCACACGAGTTCACCGTGGAGTGAGTGACGGATTCCGTCATCACGTGTTCGTTTAGAGAAAGCACTTTACGCACAGGTCCGTCACGCCTAGCTGTTTCTGTTCTCCAGGCAGTGTTTTGGCGACGGGCTGAACTGGGCCGGCTGCATGATCATCACCCTGCTGGGGCAGCAGAGACGCTTCGACATCCTGGACTTCAGCTACCACCTGCTCAAGGTGCAGAAACACGACGGCAAGGACGAGATCATAAAGAGCGTGGTGAGTCCGAGACGAGATCGCGTAGGTGCTAAATAACGACCTGTTCCTTCATTTTAATATTCATTTCTTTATTACACGTGAGGTGAGGAATAAATTAAGCAATATTAAGTGTGTTTATACCGATTATCGGCATGGCAGCGATTCGCTGAAGAAGCCACGCCCACTTTATAGCATGTCGGCTAGCTGGCGTTCCTGTTAAAGTTGTTTCCATTAAAATCGGCGTTCCAGTGTGGTTATAGGAAATACAGGCACTCTTGGAACGCCGCTCAACCAATCGGATTAGTGGAACAGAAGGAACCGTTACTGGAAAATAACCCATGACACGGTACCACGCCGGAGTTGATTATTTTCCAACAGCAGTGCGTCCTGATGTGATTTATTCCTCTTATACCACAGCAAAATTGTCCAACGATTACACTTTGTTACCTGTTAAAGAACGACACGTACTTTTTTATCCGTTTAACGTTTCGGAACGCCCACAGAAAAAGTTACTTACGGCAGCTTTAAACAGTAATTCCGTCACGAACGCCGACTGCTTCCATAAACGTTAAGTAAACGTCTCCCGTGTCCCTGTGATTTGTAGTTGTGCTACTGTTGTCATAGAAAATGAATCAACACCTTCTGACCAATCAGAATTGGGAACCGTTCATCATGGCGTACAGGTCACAGCGCCTCTCACTACACTAACTTTTCCATCTCAAAAGTGTATTTTATTCTCATTAGAAGCTGCGTCCTGAGTAATCCGACCAGCCTTGAACCCGATTTGTGGCATCATATCTCGATACGCGTTCACTCTGATCTCTTTTTTTCCCCCCTCATCCAGCCCTTAAAGAAAATGGGGGAACGCATTCGCAGGTTCCAGATTGTGAACGACGAGATCTTCGCCATTCTGAACAAGTACCTGAAATCCGGGGACGGCGAGAACATGCCCGTGGAGCACGTCCGATGCTTCCAGCCGCCCATCCACCAGTCCCTGGCCAGCAACTGAGATTTACACCGTACTTTTTAGACCTACGCTGTAATCTGCGATCGCTCACTGGGCGTCGTTTAATAGAAAAGCATTAACTAAAGTAATCATGGTGGGTTTTTTTGGGGTTTTTTTTTGTTTGTTTGTTTGTTTGTTTGTGTGCCACTAGGACCACACACACTTCACCTAATCCTGTCATGTTTTATAACGGAGCCAGTAAATCGTCTAGGAGTTATAGTTGGGAATTCCGCTTCTGAACCAATCACAGACCGGATCTTGTGCAAGACTTCGGCTTTGTTAAGATGAACCCAGGGCGTGGTGAAGAGAAAAACCAAGTGTCCGAGGGTTTAAACAATACGTGCCTTATTCAAATGTTTTTTTTTTCTTCTAGTAATACGCTAATCATTTATGTTTGCTACTTATTGCAAAGGTGGAGAAAGGGAAACGGCCTAGCGGGATTCATCAAGAGATTATTTAAAAGTGTTTTGGGTGGTGTTGGAAGGATTGCATGCGTGAAACCTTCTTCTTTTTGATTTTGTATGTTTCCTCTAGTAGAAAAAGTAAAAAAACAAACAAAAAAAAAAACAACAACACATAACCAAGTGCCTAAACATGTGCCTTTTTTTGTATTTGATTTGTAATCTGATTTTTAATTCAATAAATATAACAATTTATTGTTAAAGTTGCTTCAATCATCTTAACAAGGCGTAACGGAGGTGGGATGGTGGTTAAATTAAAAAAAAAAAAAAACTATGAGAAATCAGAAATCAGTGCAGATTATGTACACACGTCTGTACATCCGATAGAAGCGAAGGCTTTTAAAAAAGTATTTACAGCGCTACACGAGGAGTAAGACGAAGCCTGACGTCGACGTCCCGGACGTAAGGCGGAAAGAACGGGGGTGGGTGGGAATACTCGACTGGACAATCGTTCAGTCCGTCAGTCGGCTCTGTTTTTTTGATTGTCTTCTGATTTTAAAAGACAAAAGGAAAGAAAGAAAAAAAAAAAAAAAATACTAAACCATCACGCAGTTGATTATTGAATATAGTTCGCGTTCGGAACCTAAGACATGGCCGTGCTGCCGTTTCTCCTGGAGACGCTGTCAAACGTCGAGCCCATCTCCGCGTTGTCGTCGTCCCGGAGGAGCTCGTACGTGGAATGCGCGTGCGTCCCGACGCCGTTGGCCACGCTCCCGTTGCGTTCCTCCTTCCTGATGCTCACGGCCAGCATGGCCAGACTCACGTTGACGTCCTTGAAGGCGTGCAGCAGGAAAATCCCGACTATGATGGTGGAGAAGCCGCTCAGCGTGCCGATGACATCGTCGTAGCCCATGTGCTCCCACTCTTTGAACAGGATGGCGGAGCAGGTGAGCACCGACGTGGTGAAGAAGACGTAGTAAATGGGCGTGACCAGAGAGGTGTTAAAGATGTCCAGCGCTTTGTTCAGGTAGTTGATCTGCGTGCTGACGCACACCACCAGGCTCGCCAGGAGCAGCCACGCTAAAGGGTGAGTCAGCACCGGCTGACCGGCGATCACTTCCTTGATGGCGATGCCCAAACCCTTCACGCACGACACGGACAGGGAGCCGATCACAGAGCAGATGGTGATGTACACCAGGATGTTGGTTTGGCCGTGACGTGGGCCGACCACGCAGATGAAGATCAGAGCGACGATGATGACGAACGTCGCGAAGACGGCAAAGCCTGCATGGAGAAAGAAAACAAAAACAAAAAGTCAGAAGTAGTAAAAGAATAACAGCAAAAATACTCGATCGATGACGGTGCAGAGCAGAGCGCCCCAAACGTCACGTCCCAAGGTGTTTTATTCCTCTTATACCACGCCGGTTTGTTCTCGCTTACGTTATAGCAGCTATAAACAGTCTTTCCCTCACCAGCCTCTCATTTTTTCCTTCCTCATGTTAATAAGCAAAAAAATAATAAATTAACTCGTCACGGCGTTACTGACACTGAAGACTCCTTCCAGAAACATTAAACCTTGGAGAGAGGTCACCGATTACACGTGGCTACCCGTCAGCTGACGGTTGTCACGGTAACTGGGACACGATATCAGTTACGCCCTCCTCAATCCTGTACCGTGTCGTACCTGGGTCCATCAGTTTCTTGGCCATGTCTTTGAGGCTGTCGATCTCCTCCTCCTGCGGCGCGTGGATCACCATGGTGGTGGAGCCGAGCACGCTGAGCAGACAGCCCAGCTTCCCGTGCAGGTTCAACCTCTCCGTCAGGAAGTAGGACGAGAGCACGGCGCTGTAACAGCCATCAAACACAGCGTATAGATTAAAGGTGTGTGTGAGAGAGTGAGTGTGTCTAGGGGCAGATGTCGATGATTATTAAATCAGTACACGGAACCGCGTTCTGATGGCGTACGGATACGCCAAACCGCTCGAGGACAAGGTAAAGTAACCGCAACTACTTTTATTCTTTTACCGAACGGCGAATTTGCATTTCACACTCGTGTATTTTATAAGAATAAAACGATTTTCGGTTCTCGGTGCAGGGAGACGTGATGAAGTTCTCATCGGTGTCCGTTTCTTGTTAAACATTTATCTTCATAAAACATCCGTGTGTGTGTGTGTGTGTGAAGACCTACCTCACGAGCACGCTGAGAGCCCCGAGCGGAGTGACGAGCGTCGCGGGAGCAAACGCGTAAGCTGCGAAATTTGCAGCTTCACCAGCGCCCACTGCAGAAACCACAACACGACACACTTCACACTAGTGCTGCTAATGATTAATCACACCTCCGTTATCTGGAGAGCAAATAAATAAATAAACAAACACGCAATTCCTTTCGGTCGTTTCAGAGTTCTAATAGTAATTATATCGTGGTGCCGATGAGCCAGAAAATTAAGTGCGTGTTTATTTTTTGTTGCTCGGATACGTACCACGACTTTATTCTGGTTTTACGTGCAATATTGTGACTTTATTCTCGTAACCTTACGACTTTTTCCTCAAAATATTACGCCCTTTTTTTTTTGTTTATTGTAACATTGCGAGTTTCTTCTCATAACATAGAATTTTTCCCTAAAATACTATGACTATTCTTGAAATTTTGACTTGTTCCTCATAATATTGCTTTTTGCTCAAAAGACTGACTTTTTTTCTAGTAACATTTTTCCTCAAAAATATTGCTACAACTATTACAACTTACTTCTCAGAATATTGCGACTTCTCATATGATTTTAGTCTCGTAATATGACTTTTTCCCGTAATAATTTATTCTCAATTGACTTGTTACTCAAAATATTACGACTTTATTTTTTTTCCCCCCTTATAATATTTTTCTCAGAATATTAAACAGAATTCTCGAAATACTGTAGTTTAATTTTTTTTATACAGCGGCCTTAAAACAGATGCTCAGTACCTCTGTATAAAAATGATTTGGGGCGGGGCTACGCACAAGCTCGGTTTGTGACGTCACAACAAGCGCAAAACCTTTTGAGCCAAACACGTCTGACACGCAAAATGACGAGGTAGCTGGAAACTACTTCATGCTAGTTTTAATGGCGAACAAAAATCGTGGTTGTCACAGTAACACCAAAATATTTCAACAGATTCGAATGCTGTTAAATAAATCGGCGACAAACGTGTGGCATTAATCGAAATTAAATTATTAGCGGCTAACTAGCTGGAATGATACGAGTGGGTGTTCCTGAATTTGCATATTCACGTATATTCGTAGTTCATGGCATTTTTAAATTAGGATAAGATTGTTCAGGACAATTTTATTAAATTTCCTTAGCATGAATGAACACGAAACAAACCAACACGCGTTATTTTTTTATGCTGTAAAAATGGGACTTGGAGGACTTGATGGAGGAAAAAGCAAATCTGCACAAGTTAATAATTATCCAGTGACTTACTTGATAAAAGCCCCGCCCACCATAGCCATTCTTTTAGATATGCATGTCCACCTTGACCTGGAGAGAGGGAAAAACAAATACACATTTAATACGGTGATTGTGGAGGTCATACGAGCCTGCACACGACTCGGGTTTAACAACGCTCGACAGCGGAACGAAACTTTAACACAAAACTAAAATAAAACGCCGAGCTGTGAGGCGACACGGAGGAAACTGTCCCACGGAATATTTGACAAAACGCAAAAACATTAGTGTGTAGGTGATATGACCATTTAATATCCACATCGTGATAAATTACGCCATGGTACACTTAAGAAATTGTCAGTATTTTTATAACTAACCGATTAGGTGTTAAATTTGTACTGTATTGTAGCTTAAAATTTTTACATTATAAATGTGTTTTGTAACGTTTCAGGTGTAGTAAACAAAGTATTATCAAAATGTTATAAAGCATTGTAATTAAATTTAATAAATGTAGATATAACTGTAGCTATTTATACATATTTTCTACCGACATTGACTTTACCTCAAAAATATCATGACATTTTAAGTACTGTGCCTTTTCTAGTAACGACTCCTCAAAATATATTTAAAAAAAAAATTATGTTGAAATATTGCAGCGTTTATCTCGTAATATTACGACTTTATTCTCGAAACATCGCAACTTTTTTCAACTAACATGACTTTTTCCTCAAAATATTATGACCCTGTAACTTTTTTCCTCAAAAAAGTTATGATTTTTATGTTGAAATGTAACAACTTTTCTCGAAACATTGCAACTTTTTTCTAGTCCCCCCCCCCCCTCAAAATATTATGACCCTGTAACTTTTATCTCGTAATGTAATGACTTTCTCCTTAAAATATCAGATATATCATACAAAGTATTACGACTTTTATCTTGTCGTTTTGTTTCTAGTAATATGACTTGTTCTGAAAGTTACTAAAAGTAACAAGAAAAAAAAAACCCTATTTTAAACTCAGTTTTAAAAAAAAAATCCAGTCTACCCCTCCCCCTCGTAATTATGACTTTGTGGTGGCGTTCAACTCAATATTAAAATGAACCCGATATTTCATATCACCCATCCGTATTTGGGAGTCATTTGAGAGTCGACTCCTTGGTGAACTGACTCGGTGAAAAGAGAATGGAAATTTCCATCACCAATACTAACATTATTAGTGAAGCATGCCATCACCTGACATTTCGACTAGGGATATTACATCGATATTATCACTTTTGATCAACATTAATTAGATTACATCCAGGAGAACCTTGGTTCTTGGGGTTTATCTCGGGTGCAAACACAATATAAAGCTTTATAAAGTTAGACAGCAGATTCAGGTGTCAGGTGATCAGGAATCTTTCTGCTACTGAGGCGGCATCGTATATACGTTCTTTCAAGAACATTACAACTCGGAAAAAAACACCTCAAATATTCTTTAATCTATAGAATTTAAATAATAAGGAAGCCGGAAATCCGCCATCTTATCCGACGTAGCTGGGCCGAGTACATCACAACAACCGATAATAACTGCATGACCACAAGTTTTCCCACACTCACACACACATACACACACACACACACACACATTACAAAACTGTTAAGAATTCAGGCTGGCTGTTCAAATGCCTCCCGAGCACATGATGAATCCATTCACACACTGGGTGAAGGAACTCAGTGAGGTGCAGCGACGCGACACGGCGCTGAGGGTTAGGTAAAGTGGGTTACAACATACACAAATGAGCCGCGCCTTCACCACCGACAAGCGAAACGAGGAGTGTCCACAGAACTCGCGAACACTTGCGCACGCACACACACACTCACAGGGAACCTGTTTAACCTCCCTGACAGAAAGTGGGTGTGTAAAATGTTAAACTCTATACAATCGAGAGCTCACACGGTGTTCAAAAATGTGCTCTTGTGATTTATTAGCGTGTTAAAGGTTTAACATACACTACAGCGCCCATGCGTTTCCCCGTGAAATAAACCAGGAACTCCGAGATCAGAAATATGAAACCAGAATCCCAAGACCAAAACACCGAGACCAGAATTCCAGAACTGATAAACCAGAATTCCAAGACCAAAACACCGAGACCAGAATTCCAGAACTCAGAGACCAGAACTCCAGAACTGATAAACCAGAATTCCAAGACCAAAACAACGAGACTAGAATTCCAGGACTGATAGACCAGAATTCCAACACCAGAACTCCAGAACTGATAAACCAGAATTCCAAGACCAAAACAACGAGACTAGAATTCCAAGACCCAAATTCCAGAACTTATAGACCAGAATTCCAAGACCAGAAATTAAGAACTCCAAGAACTGGATGACCAAACTTCCAGCCCTGTCCTTCAGCACCACAATCTGAGACCAAAATTCTGGAAAATGTTCAGTTTTCTTGCCATTAAAAAAAAAGGTGTTAGTGTACATAATAAATAAATACCTAAAGACAACTGAATTCCTGAACACTATTCCGTACGAGTGCCTTCACACCCCCTAAACTCCGGGGGAGGCGTCTCCACTCCCGGACTCACCTTGCTCTATTAGTCTTACTGCATCTACTTACTACTAATAAGCTTTAACAGGAATAACTCCATAATAAACTGGGATTTTTAAAGACATTTCAGAACAAAAAGAAAAAGAGAACCGAGATGTTACCTGCTCGCATCGAGCCTTTCCGGGCGAGTCTCAGCAGCCCTTTCTTCTTCAGGATGAAACTTCCTCCGATAAACAAACTGGAGCTGATGGCCAAAGCCAGGCCGATGTAGAAATCGAACCTGCCTCGGTCCTGACCCATGGCGAAGGCGTGATCCTCTGTCACATTGAGCAGAGAGCACAGGAACCGTCCTCCTCCGGCGCACCCGAGTCCAGATACGACACCTGAACACACACACACACACACACACACAAAAACAAAAAACAATCATTTCATTTAATGACCAATTCATTCATAATCATGACTTTATGGGGTTAAAACTAGAAATTGTTGAATAGCTAAAAAGTGGTACGTTTCTATTCAAATCCAGTGTTGAAATGTTTTTATTTACAGGTTTTAAAGAGAAACAGGAAATCACTGTTCTATACTAAATGTAATTAAAACTTACCATTTCTATAGCAAACTTTACAAACGTCGCATTTATCACCTAGTGCTGTTTCATTCATGTCACATGAATAAATAAACTCGAGAGAGAGCTCTGTGTGTGTGTGTGTGTGTGTGTGTGTGAGTGAGGGAGAGTGTGAGGGAGAGCAGAATTCAGGAAGCGGCCCCTGCTATGTAGCCTAGTGACTTCCGCCCTAGCTTACCACGTAGTACGCGAGAATAAACGGAGCGCGCGGGACAACGCAGGATTCTTCCACACTGCTTAGTGCGCTAGTGTGCGCTCTGAGCACTAGCCTTTTCTAAGCTAGCAGCTATGTCGACTAACCGGATTCCGGAACCGCTTTACGGTGTTTATAAAGCTGCGATGTACAAGATTCGATCCAAAATAAATACCTGTTTGTTTTCCGGTGCTCAACACAAACACTGTCCGGACACCAGAAGCTTCATTTTAAGTGATTTTCCCGTAATTTTCCGGTTGTCGCACCTAGGAACTCGCTAAACAGCCTTTTACCCTCATCCATTCAACACTGAAAAGGGCATAGAAATGCGCATGCGCAAACGACAACCGGCTCTGATTGGCCGATGGCATACACGTGACTGCGTAACACACAGCCGTGCGTTACGAAACCGTTATTAGCCGATGCTAGGTGGTCCACTGCGTTAATGCTGGCCCCCATTTTGGAAAGGTAAACCTTCGCTCGTGTGAAGAAAATGTACTTTATTCGGTTCAGTCCAGTTTTATTTATATATCGCGTTTATAGACAGTGGATATTGTCACAAAGAAGCTTTACAGATAGCTTTATATTTATCCCTAATGATAAATCTAAGACCACGCTGGCAAAGAGAAACTCGCTTTAAGTCACGTTCAAGCCATTCTCAAACATTACACAGTATGTTATATATTATAATTTCTGCATAACATGAGTCATGACTTAAATTTTAAATTCACACACACACAGTCTATATTTTAATTAATCTGAATTCATTTTCATTTGACGGAAATAACATCACTGTGGTCAGGCTTGGGGAATAACGGAATACATGTAATGGCGTTACACATCAGGATATAAAAATGGTAACTGTAATACGTCAAAAAAAACAATAAATAAAGTTTATTACATGTACATTTTGTAAAAAAAAAAAAAAAAGAAAGAAAGAAAGAAAGTAGGAATGTTATCAGGATTACATTTTTTTTTTTTTAAATTAAACCAAAGAAATTAATCTTTTGTTAGGGCATTAACCTTTTGACCGTACGTCCTCTTTTTCGGACCTTAAAAAAGCATCTAAATCTGAGAAAATGTCTGGGATTCGGCTTTAGTTTCATTATGATGTGTTTATGGTCTAATACTGCATCGTGTGTGCATGTGTTTGCATTGCTTTAACCCTTCTCTGTAAGTCCCGCCTTCTCGCACACGTCGATTGGTCAATTATTAAAGGATTGAAACAACTATTGGCTAAATTCCTGCCTCTCAACCGTTATCCTACTCTTATCCTAACCGTTATCCTAGCGAACACGCCGAGGTTGTGTTCAAGTCAAACAGTTGCTTGACAATAGCAGCGAATCCCAGCTGTCCTGAATCGAAAAGACGCCCATGACCATATAAGGTCATTTTTAATTTCATGTTATCGCAGTGCTTCGTATTACACGGCCATTTGGATGTGTAAATGATGGCAGAAGGTTCACTTGTGGCATCTGATATTTTATTTTATTCCACAGACAGTCAAAAGAATGAAGGAAAAAAAAGTCAAACGTGCGCAGAGCGAAAGCAATTTTATTTCTATATATTTATGTGATGATAATAATGTGTCTTATAACACAATACAGACAGCTGCTTGATTATAGTTCTGGTTCTGGTTCTGTCTTGCCAGTCGTGACTCACGTGAGCAACCCCCTGGTGCATGTGCAAATACATTTAGGTAGAAATGAACACAAATTTTTCTCTGAAATGCTTTTGTGATGTAATGTTACCCGCATCAGGGACAGTGATCTTTTTATATTTTATTTTATTACAACAAATCCAAAACACTGAACTTGTTTTTAAGCTCTAAAATAAGCTTTAAATAAAAGTATTTTAGATCCTATTGCTTTTCTCTTGAATTTACTGACATATATGACCTTGACGTAATTCAAAATTAATCAGATTACATTACTTTCATATTGTGATACTTGGATTACATTACTGATTATGCTTTTTTTCAGTAGTAACTGTAACCCTCCCAACCCTGCCTGCGGTGGGATATAGCTAAACGTAGCTAAAATCGGACAAAAATGATCAATAATGAAGATAAAACCAGACAGTTCTGGGGAACTACTATTGACGCATATACATTTCTGACACCGTTTATTAAAAATAACGCTAATCGTGACATAATAATGAATAAAGAGTGCGGAAGGACAGTTCGAGGAATTCACGTGACAAAACGAGTCTCCGCCCACACATCCATCATTTACATATCATTTACATACGACATCTTGACTGATTAAACGAAATGAAATAATAGTAAATAACATGATGAAAATCTGGTGACACGTGTGTAAAAATAAAAAAAGACGAGACGTATGGACGTATGCTTATTGCTTTAATTTTTTTCTTGCATTGTTAAATTCGGTCGTTAAATATAAATTTATTAACGAGTCTTTTATACAGTACGTGTAAATCCACGTGTTTACAGAGAAAAGTCAGGGGGGAAAATCATAAAAATTCATAAAAATTAATAAAAACAGTCCACTTTTCTCCAACACCCAGTGTCAGGACGTATAACATCACAATGTTAAAAATAAAAATACAAATGCATCCATTAATGAAGATGACTGCATTTTTGGTGCATTTTCAAGAATTGGGTTTTCAAGTCATTGCGTGACATGAGGAATGTAGAGGATTTAGTATTATAGTATAGCCTAGATTTCTTATCGTTATGTTTATTAAGACTAAAATAATTATCATTTCCAACACTTTGTTATATTAGTAGCAATTACAAATAGAGTTTAAAAACACACACAGTTTGTTCTACTGTGCTATAAATGTATAACTATGACTGTTAGATGTTGAATACGTACTGTTTCAGTACATATAGGACGTTGGGGTAAAGCTCACAGCTCCACGTTCCTCACTACACGTCATTATTCTCCATCAGAAACTTCACATTCAGAGTTTTATGAAAGTACAATACACTCGGGGGGGGGGGTTGCACTCTGGGCTTCATTAATAAACAGGTCATTAGTGACATCATACCTCGTATCATTTAATCAAACCTGCTCCTGAGGAGTGGTGTCAGGTCATCTACTGAGTCACCAAGACACGTAGCAGCAAGACATTTGGTGCGTTTGGTTTCACAGATGTGTCTTTACATGTAAACACAAATGTTTACATGTAACAGGGTTTGTTTTTTTTTGCAGGTAAATATTTAAACAGTACTATCAGCTACTATCAGGTCGGTTACTGATGGTGTTTCACAGTAATGTTGGAGTGGTGGAGTGATGATGTCTGTAATGAGAGGAAATTAATTTGGTGCCTAAATTGCAAGATGGTAGTATTCTGTTGTATTAAGTATTACAAATGGGAAAGCAGTGATTAAACTGGCTTTAAGTCTTGGCCTGTTCATCCTAATTATAAGCAAAATTGAAAGGATTGACATAAGGGTAACGGGATTGACATAAGGGTAACTGGATTGACATAAGGGTAACTGGATTAACATAAGGGGTAACTGGATTGACATAAGGGTAACGGGATTGACATAAGCGGTAGCGGGATTGACATAAGGGGTAGCGGGATTGACATAAGGGTAACGGGATTGACATAAGGGTAACGGGATTTACATAAGGGGTAACTGGATTGACATAAGCGGTAGCGGGATTGACATAAGGGGTAGCGGGATTGACATAAGGGGTAGCGGGATTGACATAAGGGTAACGGGATTGACATAAAGGTAACGGGATTGACATAAGGGTAACTGGATTGACATAAGGGTAACGGGATTGACATAAGGGGTAACGGGATTGACATAAGGGGTAGCGGGATTGACATAAGCGGTAGCGGGATTGACATAAGCGGTAGCGGGATTGACATAAGGGGTAACTGGATTGACATAAGGGTAACTGGATTGACATAAGGGTAACGGGATTGACATAAGGGTAGCGGGATTGACATAAGGGGTAACGGGATTGACATAAGGGTAACGGGATTGACATAAGGGTAACGGGATTGACATAAGGGTAACGGGATTGACATAAGGGTAACGGGATTTACATAAAGGTAACGGGATTGACATAAGGGGTAACGGGATTGACAGAAGGATTAGGATTATTTTATACCTTTAAACAAGTTGTAGTATTTATTCAGTCGATTAATCATGTGACAGAATGCCATAAATTTCCATAGAGGGAAGTAAGAGTGTGTCGCTGTAATAAACTGTCCCCAGCAGGGGGCGCTGCATTATAATACTGATGGATGTAAATCACACGGTATAGGCGAGGATGGCTGAAATGCTAAAGATCTTCAGAGTTATGTGATATGATCAAATATAAACTACTCCTCTTTCGTTTTGGGTCGAGTCCACGTGAGCACAGCTTCCTGAGATATGCGTAACAACGCCACTCCCACTGATATCGTGGTGAATCCACATAAAATACCCAAACAGTCCCGAGCGCCGAGCGCTTCCCACTCTTTAAACAAGATGGCGGTGGCGAGGATGACCGAGGACGTGAACATGACGTAATACACGGCCTCGAACACGTTGGAGCTGAAGTTCTCCAAAGCTCTGTTGATGAAGGTGAACTGGGTGAGGATGCTGACGAGGAGAACTCCCAGCAAGCACAGGAAGAGGAACAGAGCTCCGTTATCATTAGGGGACGAGTCTCTGCCGAACGCCTCCTTCGCAGCCAGACCCAGGCCTTTACAGCTCGGCACGGTGAAGCTTCCCAACAGGGAACAGATTCCCACGTAGACCATGATGTTGGACTTTCCGTACGCTGGAGAGAGCCAGCCAATCAGCAGCACCAAAAGCAGCAGCACCAGGGTGATGTAGCTCAGAAACACTGAAACACGGGGGAAAAAATGGCAGAGATCGGAAAAGTCGAGACGCCATACTGGCCAAGACAGACTCGTCAACACGCTAATGACGCCGCCATCTTGGATAGGGCAACTTTACCAGCTGAGCTCATTGACTTGAACTGAATTTAAGCTTTTACACATTTCGTCTAACCTCACTATGGAGGCTGTAATAACAGCCGACGCCCCAGAACAAGACTCGCTTTTTACAGAATGAAACGCTGACAATACCTGCGTTTTCATGTTATCTGGGATTGTAGCTGCAGGTGAGGTGAATAAAAAAGTGAAAAGTTTACAGTTTATTCCCGTTTAACTAGGAAAATCTGTCAAGTGTTTAAAATAGGCTAGTTCATGTGAAAAATAGTTCTTAATTATGTGCACTTTTACACAAGTAACATTTATCAACATTTTTGTTTCTTGAGTTATAATTTAATTCGTTTATGATATATTACTACAACAGTAATTTCATTGATTTACAATGTTTTAGAACGATACAATCTCATAATTACACCGATTTTTGTGAGGTTTTTTTTAAAAATTATTTTATTTCCAAAATAAGTCTCTACGACACATTTGACAGGGTAACTGGGTGGACATATAATGATAGCAGGGTGGACCTAAGGGTAACAAGTTGGACATTATGGGGGTGTGGTGCTGATACCTGGGTCGAGAAGTCGCTGCTGGAACTCAGCTCTCGACGCCACGCTGTCAGACTTCGGGGAATGAACGATGAGCACCACCGAGCCACAGCAGCACAGCACACAGCCCAGTTTACCCAGCAGCTCCAACTGCTCCTGGAGGAGCCATGAAGCTAGAACGGCTCTGAGGAGCCAGAAGATCCACCATCATCGTGTAAATATCACACATCGTTACTATACAGCGAGCGTTGCCTCATTTATACCACAGCCTCAGTCTGGTTGCTATGGTAACCTCCACATACTGTAGACTAGAGATCTTTTCTTTACACCGAAGTATAATTTACTCGCCAGATCTGTTTCATCAGCGATGTGTCTGGATTACGGAATATCTAAATGTGGCATAGATACTCAAGTCTGTCAGTTTTATTACATTTTTTGAGTAAATATCATATTCACATGTGTACATGGGGAAAAATTTACATCCTATAATAATAATAATAATAATAATAATTATAAGGAGAAGAATTTCTTTATATACAGATATTTATAAGTTATTTATATCATTCATTTGTATTAGTAATCATTCAGAAAATCTTTCTACATTTATAAAATATGACTGAAATGACATTTTTTAATGTATGTGATTATATTATATATATACACACACACTACACTTTAAAGAATGTACAAGACATTTTTTGAATGTGATTTCATACTGTTAAAAAAATTTAGAAAAATAAACAGATTTTAGATTTTAATTAGTTTAAAAAAAAGACATTTATAAACATTTTTTTTAATAATACCAGTTTCATATTATTACATCATAAAGATAAATACAAAATGCAGCCATGATGTAAGTAAGAATTAAACAAACAGACGTGCCTCCATGTCAGAAAAAAAAAGTTCTAATTTTTAAGAAATGTTTTAATATGAGGATATCAGGTACATCGCTCACGTTTCATTACATTTCCTGTGTTAGATTGAGGCTGTCCAGGTATTACAGCACAATCATAACTCACCCGAACAGAACCCCGAGCGCTCCGAGTGGAGTCACTAACACGGCCGGGGCCGCGTTGTGTGCCAGGAAGTTCCCGACCTGACCCACTATCACTAATGAGAAAAGAAATAACAGATCATAAATAAACCCCCCCCCCCAGACTGCATTTTAAATCTTTCCATGTTGCTCATTTTTAATCATAATGAAATTTTAAAACAAAAAGCATGAAATATGAAAATGAAGGAATGGTTTTTTTTTAGTCATTTCCAGAACCCCCCCACCCATGTGATCATTTCAATAATAAACAGAGTTTATTAAACAGGTACAGGGTTGCCAGATCTGCCATTGAGTAAACTTTTAATTTGTAATAAACTTTTAATAAACTTGTAATAAACTTTTGAGTAAACTTTTAATTTGTAGCTTTATTATATCAACGTCAAACAGGTACTACGAAAAATTTTCAACTAATGGTCTGTTATCTATACTTATGGGCCATGTTTAGGATTAAAATGTAACTGAATAAATAACTACGGTGAAATAGTGCGCTCTTAAAAATAAAGGTTCCAAATAGAACCAAAAAGGGTTTTTTGAAGAACCTTTTACTCTCAAGTTCTTTAGAGAACCATTTGTTTCCTGGCACTTTAAAGAACCCAGAAATGCTTCTTCACAGCAGTGCCACAAGGAACCATGTTATCATACGTTCTCTAAAAAAACCTTAGTTAGTGCTTTAAGGAACCAAAGTAAGGTTCTTACGAGAGATGCCTGCGAGGAGAACCTTTTCCAGTCCCACAATGAACCTTATATATAGAGTTCACTTTAACCTGTCACGGTATGATACCTTGAAGAACCAATACACTGCTCTGAAGAACCTATAATGAACCATCTTTAATCTCCAAAGAACCATATAGCTCAGCTCAAGAACCTTATACAATGAAAAATGGTTCTTGACAAGAAGAAGGTTCTTTTGGTGCTGTAAGGAAGCATTCAAGAACCTTTATTTTTAAGAGTGCATAACATCTATGGTAAATGTATACAAGGTCAAATAAAAATAATAGACTATTTTTATTGTATCGACGTGCTTGTTGTGTAATCTGTAATGATATTGTGAATCCTTTTGTTTTTAATTCATTCAGCTTCTTTATACCGGTCAGGATCACTATGAATCCAGAGAGTACGCCGGGAATACTGTGTGAGAAAATACACCCTGGATGAGATGAGAGTCCATTACAGAGCACCATATACACACACACACACACACACACACATTTTTACGCACATTCACACCTAAGGGCAATTTAGCATAGCCTATCCACCCACAGCATGTGTTTTTTGGGAGGTCGGAGGAAACCGGAGAACCGGGAGGAAAACCACACGGACACGGGAAGAACATGAGAAACTCCGAACAGACCGTAACCCGAGCTCAGGATCGAACCGCAAACCCTAGAGGACACCTTTATCCATTTCTAGTCACATTTAATGTTCTGGAACGTTTGTGAAACGAGTTCATTCGTGTTCTCACTTATGTTACAGCAGCTATAAACAGTTGTTCCCACACCATCCTCTCTTCATTCTCTCTTTCCTTAATTCATAATAAGACAAAAAAAAAAAACGCAGGTTGTCGTATTACCGAAAAATTGCAAAAAAAAAAAAAAAATGTACACTCCTCTGTCCTGAAGATGTCGCAAAACTTAAAGGTACAGCTTCACCTCTGACACTGGAGACTCCTTCCATAAACGTTAAATAAACATTTTCTGTAAGCTTTGTATAATATAATAAAATAAAATAAAATATAACAGGTAATGCTGGTTTATGATTGGTTGGCAGGTCTTAATAATATCAGGACAGTTTAAATGAAAACACTGTTTATATAAAGTTATAAATCAGAGGGAGAATTAGGAATAATCTTACTTGCCAGTGTTCCGGTCCACCACACACAGTCAGACAGGTAAGTCCTACCTGTACAACAATCAAACATCATCCAAAACCTTTATCATGATACCTGAAAATCCACAAATAAAATATTTATAAAATAATACTTCCCAGCTTTGCGAGATCGCAATATTCCCTTTTTCTGCAGCACAAACGTGGAGCCATTAATGAAACTGGACACGACAGCGATTCCAACTCCACCAACAAGCGATAAAGGAGACTTTTCTTCCATGAAGACGGTGTTTAAAACTATTAATTCAGTATTTTTTAATATTTAAGAGCAACTTCTTTGAGTTTGAATAGTGCACCGGTGAAGCGAGGAAATCATTTCCGTATTGTGCGGATGACGACACGAGCAAAATTCCGGAAGTAAATTCTTATTGGTGTTGGCTAAAGATGTTGGGCGGGGTTGGAGTATGGGTAAACAGGCGTGACTGCGTGGTCTATACAAGTGGGCGGGGTTTGTGTAACGGAACAGCAACGGCGCTGCAGAACAGATATGATGTAGGCGTGGCCTGAAGCTTACTTTAATTCAGGGCAAAAATAAACAAATACATCAGTGAATTAATCGACCAGTGTGTACATAGAAACATGTTTGCTTGTATATATAGGCATACAATAAATAAATGTATTAGTTTTAATTAACTTTCATTTATTTGTTTATCCTCCACACTTGTTTCCAACCCTTTTGGACATTGTGTGGGTGCCAATACTTTTAAAACCAGTGCACTAAGAAAAGTAATAAGAAAAAGAATGTTAATCAATCCGGAGTTTGTATATTTGTATATTGTGCAGATTGTATTTGTAATCATTCATAACAGATTTGGTAGCATAAAAATTTTACTTAACATCTAAACATTTCGGTTGTGTCCATCTTTATCCAGCTAACCCTTTAACTGAAAGCTTTCCAGTGCTTCTTTGTTGAAGAGTTTCTATTTTCAAATTCTTTCAAGAGTTTTGTTGTTTATTTCGAGATTTATTTTTTGTAAATGTCAAAATCATGAGGTAATAAGTTAACATTTTTTGGATAATGAATCATTACTTTGACATAACAAGTTAAAATTCTGAGATTCTGAGCAAATCATGTTACTTAGAGAAGTTTTGAGGTAATAAATCACTCACCTGTTATAGTGACGTCCCTTAGGTTCTCTATTCAGGTACACAGCAGAACTGGAGCTTAATCTAGATATGGCCAAACTATATATTTTGCCATCTCAGACCATTAAAGAAGAATAGAGGGACTCTTAGCTGTCTACAAAAAAGCATTTACAAGCTTTGATATCAGCCAAAGGGGGTATTATTGAGTACTGAATTAGTAGGGTGCCCCAAACTTTTGCACATGCCACACTTATTATCTACTCGATAAGTAAGTTTTGTGGAAAATGTTTGCTGCAGAACTTGTCCTTACAGTTCAAAAATCTATGTGATTTGGTGAGGGGTGCACAAACTTTTGTGTAGCTAGATGACAGTGAAAACATAAGGAATGAGAAATGCAGCATTTTTAGAAACAAGCTAGGCATAACAGATCACTCGTGCTATTTCATATACGACCAAAAGTACTGTCTGACCATCACACTCGTACGTGCTTGTTGTTGAACGTCTCGTTCCAGATTTATTCCCCCTTTGCTGTTACAATATAATAAGCTCCACTCTTCTGGGAAGGCTTTGGAGCATGGCTGTGGGGATTTGTGTTCATTCATACATTCCACGAGAGCATTAGTGAAGTTGAGGTCAGGCGCTGATGTTGGGACGTCAAGGAGACTCCAGTTCCAGTTCATCCCAATAATGTTCAGTGGGGTTGAGGTCAAGGCTCTGTACAGGACATTCGAGTTCTTCCACCTTCTTCCAACCTTAATACTTTAATAAATGATCACATAAGGTTATGATTGGTAGGGGTGCACATACTTTTGCCTCTATAGTGTAGTTCACTCAAATGTTCATATGTTCTTAATCAGGTTCTGCATTCATTTGACCTTCCAGTATGTGGCGAACCTATGTCAAATTGTATTTAAAAAATGTACTCATATAATTTTTGTTATATGAGTAATGTTAAATAAATAATAAATAAATAATGTTTTGATGATAAATTCCTGTGGGATGTGGCAAGGTCTTCTCTCAGTGATAGAAGAGAAAGACACTGTCTCCTTTTTATTTACAAGGAATTTATATCTCTTGAAACTCAGAGCTTAAACTAAAATTAGCTTTCAGTTTAGTTGAGTTTTTTGCACCAAATAA
>JANDJT010000012.1:1679250-1691389 GCA_024331685.1 Stegophilus panzeri | reverse complement strand
GTGTGTGTGTGTGTGTGTGTTTATTTAAATTGTTGTTGAATATTTTTGTAGGGAAGGCTGCGTTTGCAGCCAGGAGAAAAGAAGAAAGGATGCCGTCCCCTCCGTTTTTCCTCGACGCTCAGCTGCGGTTTCATGACAAATGGCTGAGGATCGATTTGCAGGTAAAGGAGACGGTATATTTATTATAAATAATAATAATAGTAATAATAATACTCCTGATTCATAAAACCAACAAGTATTACCGTTAATAGTTTCTAGTTTTCTAACTAGTATAAATATACACTGTAAAAGGAATCCCTGACTGCAGAGGTTATGATGTCGTAACTCGTATTGCGCAATAGCTTGCATCCGAGTAACACGCACTCAGAAAATTCCCGAGTTTAAACTCCGTTTTTCTTTAAATTCGTGACACTCGGAGGAGTGTAAACATGCTCTCGGGGGGGATAATCAGTTATTTTTAATGTTCATGATAGAGTTGTAATAATAATTTAATGATCGAACGTTGCTATGACGATGCGCTTTTCGTGAGCGAGAGATCGTTTGTGTTTGTGATCTGTTTGTTAACGTGAATTAATCAAGCGAATAATTTTCTAAGTAGCTGATTTTAATGACAAAATTTTTACAGATTTTATTATTGTTTTTATTACGTTTTTCTTGTTTCTTTTTTTGGTAAATGATAGTTATTTATTTTTATACATTATCTTCGTAGACATTAAACTTTTCGTATTTTTTTTATTATTTTTTAATTAAATGCAAAACCTGAGCAAACCTGTATAACAGAAATATCATGCTAGTTTAAAAAAAAAAAAAAAAAAAATATTTATTAGAAAGATTATTATTTTTTTTTTTAACTAAAAAAGTTTGTCAAATGAATAGTTTTTTTTTTTTTTTTTTTTTGAGCAGCTAAGAATTTTTCATGCACCGTATTGACTTATGCACGTTTTATGAATCCTTTGTTTTGCATTGTATATCTGTAAGGCTTCTATTTTCTTTCTTTATTTATTTATTTAGTTAATTATATACATATATACATTTTGCTTCCTCAAAGACACGTAAAGCCAACCAGCGCCTTTTTCCGGACTGATTCTCGTGCTTTGTTACAGTACAGTTTATTACACACACTCCGAGGAAAGCGCTATCCGCCCTCTTCCGCATACACAAGCTGACCGACACCTGTGATTGGCCGGAGTTGCCGTGATTGACTGGGGCAACACGGTATGCCCCTCCCACCCAGAGAGCGCCCCTGGTTTTGCTCCACAGGTGAAATGATTTCCTCTCGAGCTTGACCGTGACGTGAAAGTCGTAAAAATGTGCAGAGAAAAAGAGGGCAAGTGTCCAGATGAAATCAGTGACGTGTTAAATCACGGTTGTCACGGTGACAGTATAAAGTGGTGAGAAAATGGCCGTGCAATCCGAGATGCGGATATTTCGGAGACTCTTTTATGTAAATAATTCTTATTTTATGATTTTATTTCAAAACAAATACATGGAACATTAATTTTTAATTACGAAATCAACTTAAAACGAAGTTGTGACGTAACCGCCGAGAATTAGAATAAAACATCCTCGCACCCAGACTACGTATCATTCCCTTCAGTAAAAGAAAAGAAAAGAAGCAAGCCACCAGATACAGGACATTATTAGTGGAAGACAGGAGCTAAAGTGCTGGATCAAAACATCAAGACTGTAGGAAGGGAAGGAAGGAAGGAAGGAAGGAAAGGCTTATTCAAAGAGTTTTATTTTGATGTTCTAACCTGCAGAACATCTCACACAGCCCTCATCATGATGCTTTGACTGTATCGTACCGAGTGCTCTTCACTTATCGCCGTCATTTGCATCGAATCAACGGCAGGAAAACGCCACCTGCTTTCTCCGCACGGAAGAATTTACACTGTAAATGCTCGGTTTTCATTCACTCGTTTAAAAAAATAAGTAAATAAATAAACCAAACGGTGAGAATTTAAAACACGCGGAAAGGATGATGTTACGGCCCAGTCTAGGTCAGGACGCACAGAGTAACCAGCTCGGGATTCAATGGAATTTGACCTTTTAAAAATGAGGGAGCCAGGAATAACAACACAAGGTTGTTCAAAAAAGGTTGTGGTATATTGTAAAACACAGAATTATATACATACAACTCTACAAAGAACCAAACCAGGCATAAGTTCAGGGTGGGCCAAGGCCAAAATAATAAACAAAAGGATTCTATTGTTAGGTAGCTAGCTTACCTAAAAAGAAAAGCACAAAGAAAATACAAATACTTCCCTAACTCCCTAAGCCAAAAACAGAGACAAATGGACCCTCTCCCAAAAGAAATGGCAGCCACACCCCTACCGCCAGTGAACCAAGTGAACACTGGTGAAGAGTATACACAACCAGATACAGGAACAACCAAACTCACAGTCAGCCCCCAGGCAAGAGTCAAAACCCCAGAACAGCAGTCAGAATATAGAGGTGTGAATATAGAAAGGGCAAACAACACAAACCAAACAATCTCCTAGCAACAAATCACACGTAACCACCTCCAACAACCCACACCATCCTCACTCTTCTTCCTCTTCAGATATGGCCGCCACTCAGTGATGTCATACTGGGAGGCGGGAACAAGGCAGGCTAGGGCAGGCTGGAAACTCCGGGTGGGAGTCCGGACCTGCACACAAAATATGGCACAGCACGCGTTTATTCTGAATGGGTGGCAGTTAATATAGGGTGCCGATATATTTGCCACGTGTGTTTTACATTATTACATGGCATTATTTAAAATCTTTTTGAAAGGTAAGTAGATTCGGAATAAGTATGGATTATGGGGGAAAATATCTAAATAATTCAACTATACTATATATCAACTATACATTTCATTTTAATTATGTGATGTGATTGTAAATAATCATTTTTATCCTCGTCTTTAGCGTGTGCACAGCGCTGAAATAAAGTAGGTGATAATGTAAACGTGTGTATTTTTACGCCTGGCAGAGTCCCAGCTGGATCAGGTGACATGTTCCTGCAGGTTTTTATTTTTTTTCTTTCCCTTGTGCGGGTGGGTGTTAAACGAGCGCTCGTATTACCGCACGCGCTTGTGCAACCGAAACAGCTGGAGTTTGTGTTCGCCGAGGATTTTACGGCATCATTGTGTAGAGTCGTGTTTCTAGCATGTCGGGGTTGAGCAACGAACGATGCAAAAAAAAAAACCCCCCAAAAAACTCCTCGTAAATCGCGGTGACGTAAGTTAGCTAGGTGCTAACAGTACACGTGCTTTCCTGGAGGCGTCCATTTTTCACCACTTTCAAACGGGCTAAACCCATTTCCCTGCCGTATAACTGCGTAAGACCGGTTTCCGTTTATTAATTCTACACGATTTAGATCGATTGCCCATCTAGTATCGGCTTCAAAGGCTCCGCCCACTCTGCATGCAGTTCCGCATGTCTTTTGTACACTTTTCTGGCCCCAAGCTTCAGCATCTTAAAGGATACAATATCTGATTTGCTCTCCACACGTCCACGCACCGGTCTCCAACCAGAAAAACGTTCGAATTCGAGCGATGAGGCTTTTATAGTCGTAAAGGTTTCATTTGTTGCGGACTTTGAGAAACGGACCGTGATTGGTCGTCTGCCACGTCAGTCGCTTTCCTGTGAAAGTAGGCGCTTCTTGATTCGCCGAAATCGCAGCTGGATGAATTTTACAGCGGGTCGAAGTTCGCGGTCCGGTGTCTTGTTGCGTGAAGAGGCTGATGAGTGGTCGTCAGCGTAACATACGGAGAGCTGACTAGCTAATTACGTGCACCGATACAGAATAAGTAGCGCGTCGTATTTGAACGTCTTGATTTTAATCCACGGAGTAAAAATCTTTGTCGCGTCAGTCAGTTCGCGACTCGGCCAACGCGGGATTAAACTTCGTACGCAGTCTTACACGGTCACGATTAACTACGATAATAATTCTACATGAAGTTTAAAGCGCTCTCTATACGCCCTCTTCCGCATACACGAGCTGACGAACGCCTGCGCTTTTTCAAAAGCGTCCTTAAGATGCATCGTCTAACGTTATTTTGTCAGTCTTGCGTAAATTATTTTTGAAAATCGGACTAACGTATTTGGGTTTTTTCCTCAGCGTGCGTTCTCTTCAGAAGGACTGAGCGAGATGTGGAATGAGATGGTTAAAGACGAGGAGATCGTCTTCAACAGAGAGGAATCCGCCTTTCCGGGTACCGCTGTCAATATCCACATATCGCTAGCAGATGTGTATATTTATGTTTTTGTTTATATATATATTGTGTGTGTGTGTGTGTGTGTGTGTGTGTGATAATCCTTCCCTTCGCGTTCTCGTTGTCAGAGGACTCTGCTGATTGTCCCGGTGCTCAGAAGAAGGACGAGTCCAATGACAAGGAGAAGAAAGAGGAAGAGGAGGCATCTTCCTCGTCCGTCCATCATTCCATCATCGAGACGTGGGATTGGGGGAGGCAGCCAGGTGGGCGGAGCTGATCATTAATCTTGCTCTGTAGTTGTAAAACGAGGTGCTGAGCGCAGCGTTCAGGAACAGACGTTCTGCAAGGTCATCCCGCTCGCTCTTCACCGAACCTCAGAGTCCGCGTTTTCATTAAAACCATACTGAGATGAAAAACCAATACCGATAAAACACTGCTGATTTATACACTTCTCTGTCTGCTCCAGAGCTTATTTCTCTTTTTACAGGAGAAACTCCTTTTTTAAAATGTAGTTATTTATTTACAAAAAAAAAAAAAAAAAAAAAACTTTTTAAGCCCTTTAAAAAATGTTTTTTTTATTTAATCAACACAGACTGCCTGATTTCCCAGTTGCGCTCGGACTAAACGCGGTCTGAGTGGAAGAATCCAATTAACTTGAATTCGAAAGAACGGGTGAAAAAAAGTAATTTTACTTTACTTTAGGACCAGTGGTGTGCTCTCTCTCTCTCTCTCTCTCTCTCTCTCTCTCTCTCTCTCTCTCAAATAGACGGAGGAATTCTCACTATTAAGCAGCGATCACATCATGACGACGCCGGCGACTTTTTAAATCTGTTTCAAATGTTAAAACATTGACCAAAATCATGACCTTAAAACAGTGTCATTTAATCATAACCATACACTGATGGATTCTGGGGAGCAGGAGGAGGAGGTTGTAGGTTCAAATCCCAAATTCAGTTCCGTTTTAGTTGTTTTTGAAAGATTTAAACGGCTGTTTGACCCTCGATGAAGACGCTTGGCTTAATCAGAGGTCGATTTGAATAAATGCAACGGCCAAATGAATAAAATTTGAATATTCAAATATGCCCGTGATGTTTCACTGCACTGAGAGGTCTTTAGGACAGTATGAAAGTTATGTGCTTGCTTTTAAAGTTCAGGAAGGTCAAAGGTGAGTCAGATGTACTTGTTTGTTTGTTTATGACTAGTGTGTGTACTACTGTTTTCAGCTGAACTTTGCAGAATGGTATGAAAGATTGAGTCATGATGTCCCAACATGGCTCAGGATTCAGTTCAGGACACACATGACTTGCTCCATCTCATGCTGGCTTAACACATCTAATCTGTTTGTGTGTGTGTGTGAGTGAGAGAGAGAGAGAGAGAGAGCGAGCGAGAGAGATTTAAGCCTCGGGCACGTGAAGGTTTTCAGGCTCGGGTGACTACAGACTGTGTGTGAGGGACGGTTATTTTTACCCAGCTGACTCTCTCGCTCTGTGTGTGTGTGTGTGTGTGTGTGTGTGTGTGTGTGTGTGTGTTGGGGTGGAGCTGGTCTCCTGCTCAGGGCTGATAAGTCCACGCTGATGGAAAAGCATTGCACCACCTTCGTATTCGTCACATGTTGGAACGCTTAATAAACACGGTGTTTGTTGCATAACGCGTTCCCTCGTCCTCATATCCTACTGAAAGAGAACCTACCTAAAGTACTCCTGGAATCAATAATCGGTGTTTCTAGAGCTGGACACCAGTACGCTAGTGTGTGTGTGTGTGTGTGTGTGTGTGTGTGTGTATCTTTAAAAAAAAAAAAACACTACTTTAAAACATTTTATCTTTATAATTAATCACTTCTTCCTGGGAAAAAGAATAATAGATTAAAACGTCCGATTAAATTCTCTAAAACGTGTTGTGTATGCCCCGCCCTAATGGCGTGACTTGCTCTATAGGAGCAGCTCGTTAGCAGTAAATGGTTCGCTGTGTCCTCCCACACACTGGTCTCTTTTCTAGCTGAGAATAAATTGGCGGAGATTATTCGTTTGGAAGAGGGCGGAGTTTTGTGCGAGAGTCACGTGACTTTCTGGGATATCGTCCTGGTTAAAGTGAGAAATTCTCCAAAGCTGAAAAAAGCTGGCTGGTTTGTTTAGATTCTCCGGGGGCGTGGCATTGTGCATCTCGACCGCTATTGGCTGTTGTGCGAATCAATCAAACGCTTTCGACTTCCTGTTTCGAAAGCAAACGCGTCAGCGTTGGGAATGGGATCGAGGGCTTCTTTAATATTCTAATCTTTCAGATTTTCCACTGTAGAAACTAAGTCACTAAACGGGTTCATATCACCGTGAACATGCAAACGATTCGAAAATCTCTCCATGGCTGATAACGTTTACCTACACAACCTGTGCACTAACTTTCGTAGAGTCGTGGTTGTCATGGTAACGTTGACTTTTTTTTTTGTTGTATTTTTATATATACTGTGTGTATATTCTGTCGGCGTTGTTGAACCGATTTCTAAATTCGATCATGTTAACGATATGAGGCTGTCAAAGATTGTAGGAGTGGCGATGGGGTGCTTTTCTAATTTGCATCTCATGAATATTCATCGGTGCTGGTTTTGTTTAATTCTCACACCTTTCTTGTGTTTGTTCTGACAGTTAATTTTGAATTCTTCTCTTTTAGAAATGTTATAATGTATTCTAACCATATTTTCAAATCGTTACGGAGTATGATATGACGTGATATTTCAGCACGCAACCTGGTTGAATCGGCCAGGAGGTTACGACATCTCCGGGTAGGTCTTTCAACAAGATTTCACAATCTCACCCGCTCGCTAACGTGCGTGCCCTCCCCCCGTGTGCTGTCTGTTCAGATGAAGGAGAGCTGAAGGATTGTCTCCGGGTGCTTGTGGACGACCAGCAGAAACTGGCCGCTCAGACGGCTAAGAGCACTTTGTCTGGGCGCCGTCTGAGCCAGCGGCTGCTCATCCTGGAGCGCTACCTCATCTCCCTCACCCACAGCATGATGGAGGAGACGTACAAAGTCCGGTGGAAGAGTCCACCCAGCCCCCCGTTGCCCTCCGTCGATAACAAGAGGTGCGACAGGCAGTAAAACGCCTTAAAGTGAGATTTTGTGCAACGTAAAAAGAATTGTTTTACGTTATTTTATCTGCGTGTTGTGTGTTTCTGCAGTAGTCGTCCCGTGAGTAAAGGAGTGGAGGGTTTGGCACAAGTCGGGTCCAGGGCTGCTCTTTCTTTCGCTTTTGCATTCCTCCGTCGAGCCTGGAGGTCTGGTAAGCAACGTGCAAACCTCATCAGCGCCTCTGATTGATCAATAGATGCTGTTTTTGGCACCTAGTGCTCTCAGACACATTATATTATATTATATCATATCATATCATATATTATATAGACAGAAAAATACCCCACCCAAGAGGGGAAAAAAACTAAAAGAACTAAAACATTCATGCTGGGAATTGTTTTCAGCTTGCTGCAGACTGAAAGAGGCCGAGCGTCCTGATGTTTTTCCGACTGATGATGATACGTGATGTGATTTTTCAGTCCCTAGGGAATGGGCAGGACCGGCTGCTCTGGATCTCTGAGCTCCACACAGAAGGAATTCCCTGAATATACCATTATCTAATCGTTATGTACCTTTAAACATAACAACTCATGAATGTTGAAACTGAAGCAAAACGTTTTTGTCCGTTTAGACGCGCTCATGCACATGGTGTCTTTTTAAAAATAAATAAATAAACGTCTTCTCGGAGATAAAACACTCTCACGTCGGACAGCTGTAAGTAATAGCTATAGGTTGCCAGATCATGACCGTGTTTTTGCGTGTAGGTGACGATGCGGACCTGTGCAGTGAGCTGCTGCAGGAGTCTCTGGATGCCCTGCGTGCCCTCCCCGAGGCCACGCTGTTCGACGAGAGCACCGTGTCGTCCGTGTGGCTGGAGGTCGTAGACAGAGCTACCAAATTCCTCAGGTTGGGAGAGGGTTAATGCGTAGTTAAATATACGGCTTCACAATAGCACTAATTACAGCCAGAGAATAAAAATAAGCCCTTTTCATGAAAACACATGAAATAATATTGTTACTGTAATGGCAGGAATACGCCTTGACAAACATTTATTTTAAATAAATAAGTAAATAAATAATTACTATAATGGCATGAATATGCATGGAAATAACCATAGTGTTACCATAGTGACACACATACACACATAACAAGGTTAGTTAGATGAAAATAAAATATTTACTATAATGACACGAATACACGTGACAGTTCTTTTTACCATAATGACACGAATACACGTGACTATACATTTTTTTGCCATCTTGATGTGAATACATGTGAGGATAACGTTGTTTTACCATAATGACACGAATATATGTTTAAAAAAAATTCTGCAGTCATTATGCAAACACACGTGAATATCAGTTTATGAAAACAACTTTGTTACCGTAATGACACAAATCTTTAGAAGGGATTAAATCACAATTCTGAAGTACATTTATTTATTCATTTATTTATTTATTTTTTCATCTAACATTAATGACTGAAGTGATTTATTTATTTTGGATCAGCGAAGTGCACGGAGGTGGGACTGGTAAAGCTCCCAGCGGCATTCCGCTGCAGGATAAGCACCTGGCCCTGGCTATTCTGCTGGAGCTGGCTGTTCAGAGAGGCACACTCAGGTACACACCGCTTATAACCTCTTTACACAGCAGGATTCTGTCCTAGGTCAGGGGTCATCACCTGCGTAAAACGAATTCTGTCCAAGAGTTTATTAATGTTTGGTGACGAAAGCTGTCTTATTTCAGTTTAAAAAAAAAAAAATAAAAAAAAATGTGAACAGTATTCTGTGGCAATTTATCCAATCACATATTATGTTTAAAAAAACAAAACAAAAAAACCCCCCAAAAACACAGTAATGGCTGCGTGTGATTATAGCCAGCTGTTGTCCGCCGTGCTGCTGCTGCTGAGGCTGTGGGACAGAGGCACCAGAGAGATGGATAACGAGCGCTCCAGCCAGGGCACCAGCGCCCCCTTACTGCCCCTGCTACAACGCTTCCAGAGCATCCACAGCAGCAACGAGGAGCCTGTCCCTGAGGAGGAGCTCGAGGTTCGGGAAACCGAATTAAAACCTGAAGTGCAGCTGGTGTGCGTTATTGTCTCGCTATAAATCGTCCTCTCCACTCTTTCAGATTTTATCTGCCCCACTGAGCCCGAACGAAAGTTTCCTGCGATACCTGAACCTGCCCCAGGACAACGAGCTGGCCATTGACCTGCGGCAGACGGCTGTGGTCATCATGGCTCACCTGGACCGCCTGGCAGTGCCCTGTAGCCCCCCACCGTGCAGCTCACCCACCTCCAGCAAGGTACTGCACCTACCACTCTGCTTTTACTTATTTTTAAACGTCTCAAAAATGTGAATGTGAAACATGGCACTAAATTTGAACAAACGTTTACAGTATTAATAATTGATAGTTATTAATTATCAATAATTCTAGGAAAATAACCGTTAGTTGCAGCCCTAGAAAATAGTTTCTATAATGACACAAGATTACATGTGAATGTCATTACCGTAATGACCCTAATACACATTAGTTTATCAAAATAACATTACTGTAATGACCCTAATACGCACAAATATCACTCTATAAAAATAACATTACCGTAACATATATTAGAATAACATTTGTACTGTTATGACATAAATATGTATAAATATTAGTTTATGAAAATGACAATAAACATCGGTTTATTAAGATAATGTTCTGTTAGCGCAGTGGCTTAAATACACCATGAAACTATCGTTATTATAAAAAACTGAATGCAGGTAAATTTCAGCTTATTAAACTAGCATTCTGTTACCGTAATGACATAAACGCACAAACATCACTTTATTAAAATGACCGTAAACCCAAATGCACGAGTATCACTTTATGAAAATAATATTGCATAATTTGCATAGTCATAAATATGTATGTTTTTTGTTACCGTTTATTGCTGTACTAGTTTAGAACGGCACATACAGGGGTATTTTAATCCTGATGTGTTTATATTATGCTTTCCTTTAGATTTGTATTTAGTCTCGCTGGTCTCTCTTACTGTTTATAAATTGCTGTTCAATTAATTCCCCTCTCTCTCTCTCTCTCTCTCTCTCTCTCTCTCTGCCTCTCTCTCTCTCTGCTTCGTTGGCGGACCAGGGCCCCGTGCAGGTAACCGAACCTGTTGTATATGTTTATTTATTTATTTATTTTTTGTATGGACAAACACAGAGGTTATGTTGGTGGTTATTTTTATTATTATTGTTTTAATTCCATGAAGTAATTTTTATTTTATTTATTTTTTTATTTTTATTTTTATTTTTTTTAAAAAAACCTATTTATTTTACCAAGGGTGCCAATAATTCTAGAACAGACTAAAATCAAAAGGTTTTTGCTGGGAATTGTCAAAAAAATTGTTTTCAAGATTTTAAGAATTAGGTTTTGACCATGACTTTAGAGAATACCAGAATTTGGTGCTCAGTGTGTCTCCTATCTATCTATTTATTTATTTATTTATTTATTATTTTTAAAGAGTACATTGCAGGAGGTGATTGGTTGGGGATTGCTGGGATGGAAAGTCTATGCCAATCTGAACGGACCAGTCCAGTGCAAAGCTCTGTCCAACCTGGGCGTGACCCAAATCGTGTGCTCAGAGAAAGGCTTTCTCCTGCTTTCCATCACTGGTGCTGTCTACACTCAGAATTATAAAAGCACCACCCTAGTGAGTGTCCCATCACACCTTTTAGTGCTCAGTATTTTGCACGACTGAAGTGCTGTCTGCTAATTATCGTGTGTGTGTGTGTGTGTGTGTGTGTGTGTGTGTTAGTCCCCTATGCTTCTTCATAGCCTGGCATCCAGGAAGATAGTGAAGCTGGCCGCTCACCCTGAAGGCCAGCATTACCTCGCTCTCTCAGCCAACGGAGAGGTTTTCTCCTGGGGATGTGGCGACGGAGGACGTCTCGGACACGGAGACACCACGTAAGAACTCGTGATTGATTGATTGATTTATTTATGTATGTATTTTTAATTAGAACAGTTTATTCTAAACCAAAATAAAGACTACGAACTGCAGGTAGAAATGAAAACCACTCGACCGCACGCACCACAGGGTTGGTTCGAGGAATTGTTCCAGCTGATCGCTAAACGGAGTTTTGCTTAATTTCAAATGTTGCTAGGTTTTCAAAAATCTTCTACGGTTGTGATTTTTACGCCATGCTTTAGTGGATAAGTTGAAGCTGCTTGGTTTTGCAGGTATTTGGACGAGCCGATGATGATTGCGGCGTTTTCCGGGAAGCAGGCCGGGAAGCACGTGGTGCACATCGCCTGTGGCAGCACCTACAGCGCCGCCATCACCGCAGACGGAGCTCTGTACACTTGGGGCCGAGGAAACTACGGCCGTCTGGGACACGGTAAAGTCTGACGACTTCGTCTTGGTGTGCAGCACTGACACTACGTCTTTTTATCAAGTTTATCCTCATCCTAATCTGATTTTTTAAAAATTATTTTGGTCTCTGGTTGGGCGCAGGCTCCAGTGAGGACCAGACCACGCCCATGCTGGTGACCACTCTGAAGGGGCTGAAGGTCCTCGACGTGGCCTGTGGCAGCGGAGACGCACAGACGCTTGCAGTCACAGAGAACGGTATGAACCACTGAATAGAATTTTTATTATTTATTTATTTTACATTTTGAATGCACTATGATGTATTATAACTTAGTAATTCAGTACTTTAGTGTTTCTATAATTCAAGTAATTACTATAATTATTATTATTATTATTATTATTATTATTGCTTGATTATTTTTAAATAATTTATTTTAATACTTAAAATTTTCCTATATGTAAATTTTCACTCTTTATGGCCTCTTTATTATTATTA
This sequence comes from Stegophilus panzeri, assembly GCA_024331685.1. Classification (NCBI taxonomy): domain Eukaryota; kingdom Metazoa; phylum Chordata; class Actinopteri; order Siluriformes; family Trichomycteridae; genus Stegophilus; species Stegophilus panzeri. The sequence goes on along the minus strand of JANDJT010000012.1, from coordinate 1,679,279 downwards.
TTATTATTATTATTATTATTATTATTATT
>JANDJT010000012.1:1652711-1663269 GCA_024331685.1 Stegophilus panzeri | reverse complement strand
TCTTTTTTTCGGTCTTTCTGTCCCTCTGTCTCGTACTTTTTTTTCCCTTTCGTTGTTGATTATGAAGGACGTTGCTAAGCGATCTTTATCGCTGTATCTTTTGTGCGTTTGGTGGAGGATGTAAATTGTTGACATCAGGATTGTAAGCGTTGGGTAATTGTGGTTAACGCACTGAATGTGTGTAATGCTACGCATCTTTGGTTCCACAGAAGGTTCCCTGCGCAGGAGGAAGTCCCGCCCACAGGCGTCTTTGACAGCCACTCACAGCAGCACGTTGGCCGAGGAGATCGTGGCCGTCCTGCGTACGCTGCACTCTCTCCACCAATGGAACAGCCTCATTAACGAATACATTAACTCCCAGCTCAACGGGATCGGAGACGTGATGGCGGGACGAGTGTCAGAAGTGGTACGATGTCGTAATAGTTTTATTCATGAACCACCCCCCCCACCCCGTAGCACTCGCCTCAGGTGTTGTTCTCTCACAGGCGCTGCTGGAGGAGTATTTACCCCACGCAGACGCTCCGGTGGTGGGCAGCCTGATGGCCGTGCTGGCCGTGATCGGTGGGATCGATGGACGTCTGCGTTTGGGAGGTCAGGTGGTCCACGAGGAGTACGGAGAAGGCACGGTCACGCGCATCACGCCGAAAGGACGCATCACTGTGCAGTTTTATGAAATGAGGACGTGCCGAGTGTGTCTGCTGAGCCAGCTTAAACCGGTATTCAATAAAATACTGCTAACTTTAATTAAGTAATTAATTAACTAATTAATTCATTAATTAATTACCATATTCGTTTAATACAATTATACACTGTTCTCACTCATAGTCCTCTCTGTCCAGTTTGATTTTTAATTACATTTTTTCAGATCTTTTTTTTATATTATATTTAAACATTTCTTGCACATGCAAGTCTTCTCTGATTGGTCAGGAGTTTGGTGCCATGTGATTTGAGGGTCACTTCTTATTGGCTCTCGTTCAAACTGTTTTACATCTGTACATCTTTTTTTTTTTTTTTTTAAATGTAATAATATTTAACTAATATAAAAACATTTCGATATGACCTGTCAGATGATTCATATCTAAATAGTATTTAAATATTAAATCTTTAAATATTTAAATAACTGATAGTTTTATAATTATTATAAATTACTTTTAAAATGTTCGTGTTTAAAAAGTGCTAATAGTTTTTTTTTTTAAATGAGAAAATGGGTTTCATGTGGAACATGTAACATTTTAAATATTCAATAATTAAATAAAATTAGAGTAAAAATTTAATTATTTACAAAAAAAAATTTTATTATTATTTTTTATTAATGCATTTCTGGAAATTTCTTAAATCTAGTTTGAAGTAGATGCTCTAGAAAATAATTTCTCTATTTGGTATTAACTGATAACGAAAGTAAGACCAATGTTACCGTGGCGATGAAGGAAACGAAAGCCTGCGTGCTCATCAGAAACACACTGAAGCGGTGAAGCAGTTCACCCAGGCGAGCACTGAGACCCGCGGGTTTTGCCGCAAGGTGGTTCGGTTGTTTGGCGCGAGTACGTTTTGTGAGCGTTGCGCTTAATGTCATTTTTCTTTTGCTCCTCGTGTCAGTTGCCCGTGGTTCCGTTCAGCGTTCAGAACCTGCCCTTCACCGAGCCCATGCTCACTGTGTGGTCTCAACTCGTCAACCTGGCAGGGAGCAAACTGGAGAAACAGCACATGAAGAAATCCATCAGCAGAGGACTCGCCGGTACTGACTAAACACACACACACACACACACCCACACACACTTGTATATGATACACATACAACCCCAATTCCGAAAAAGTTGGGACAGTATAGAAAATGCAAAAAAAAAAAAAAAAGTCAATTCACGCTGTACTATATAGAAAACACATCATTAACACATTATTTGATGTTTTACTTTGTGAATTTAAGTTATTTTTGAAAATATACACTCATTTCTAATCTGATGACTGCAATACACTCCAAAAAAGTTGGGACAGTCGACTGTTTACCGCTGTGTAACATCACCTTTTCTTTTAATAACACTTATTAAGCATTTGGACGCTGAGTGAAGACACCAGTTGGTTTAGCAAGCGGAATTTTCCCCATTCATCCATTATGCATTTCTTCAGCTGAGCGACTGTACGGGGCCTTCACTGCCTTATTTTGCGCGTCATAATGCGCCACACATTCTCAGTGGGAGACGGGTCAGGACTGCAGCAGGCCATGCTCGCACCCACGCTCTCTGCTTACGCGACCATACGCTTGTAATACGGCCAGAATGTGGTTTGGCGTTGTCCTGCTCTGGATGGCAGTGTATGTTGGTCCAAAATGTGTACATATCTTTCTGCATTAATTCTACCCTCACAGATGTGCAAGTTAGCCCTGCCATGGGCACTGACACGCCCCCATACCATGACAAACTCTGGATTTTGGACCTGACGCTGATAACAGCTCGGACGGTCAGAACATGACGGCTGTTTTGTCCAAAAATTATTTGAACTGTCGACTCATCGGTCCACAAAACACAATTCCACTGTGCTACTGTCCATCTCAGATGAGACTGAGCCCAGAGAAGTGGGCGGAGCTTCTGGACAGTGTTGATGTATGGCTTCTGCTTTGCATAGTAAAGCCTTAACTTGCGTCTGTGGATGCAGCGGCGAATGGTGTCGACAGACACAGGTTTACCAAAGTATTCCCGAGCCCATGTCAGGATCTCCATTACAGACTCATGACGGGTTTTAAGACAGTGACATCTGAGGGATCGGAGATCACGCGCGTTCAGAAGTGGTTTTCGTCCTTTACTCACAGAGAGTTGTCCGGATTCCTTGAATCTTTTAATTATATTGTGCACTGTAGAAGGTGAAATTATTTGTCTTTGGGGAATGTTCTCAAAGTGTTGGATTATTCTCTGATGCATCTGTAGGCAGATCGGCGAGCCTCGGCCCGTCCTCGCTCTTGAAGGACCAGGCCTTTTTTGGAGGCTCCTTATATACTATGATTAGACGATTACCTCACCTGTTGCACATCACCTTCTTATTTCAACTTCTCACATCGCTATTAGTCCTAAATTGCCCCGTCCCAACAATTTTGGAACGTGTTGCATGCATCAATTTCAAACTAAATGTTTATCTTTAAAAGACTATGCAGGTGATTTAGGTCATACATCAAATACCTCTTCTTTATACGTGATTTATTTTCCTTTGTGTTATATTCCTTGCTTATGTGTGAGATATTAGTGACTGTAGTGAGGAGGTTTGATTATATATGTGGTGGTGGTGATGATGATGATGATGATGATGATGGTGATGGTGTGGTCCTGCAGCAGATCAGGTGGATGTACACTTGTTGCGCTGTCAGCAGTTGAGGCTGTACATCCTGAAGGCAGCTCGAGCTTTACTCCTACACCAGGACAAACTCCGACAGATCCTGTCTCAGCCTGCTGTGGTGGACTCCAACCCCGCCCCTGCCGGTACCACACCCCTTACACCTGCACCACTCCCCTTTACGCCCTTTTTTCAATCACTATTTCTTTTATTGTCTACTTTCTTTCTGTCTCTCTTGTTTGTGTATTCATTTTTCTCCTCTTACGTGCTTTTTTATTTCTCTTTCTTTCGTTGTTTATCTTTAAGAAGGACGTTGCTAAGGGGTCTCATCACTATTTTGTACTTCGTATGTCTTTTTTGGGGGGTGTGTGTGTATAGAGGAGCAGGTGGGCGTGTCTTCTCCAGATGTGGGTGATTTATCTCCTGAAGGTCCTCTCCCTCCCCTCATCCTGCTCCAGCAGCTCCTCTCGGCTGCCACTCAGCCCTCGCCCATTAAAGCCATCTTCGACCGCCAGGAGCTGGAGGTCAGTGCCGTGTGCATATTTATATTTATATATACCGTGTATATATAACCTACACACTGAACATGCCCCGTGTGTGTGTGCAGGCGGCAGCTCTGGCTGTGTGTCAGTTCCTGGCGGTGGAGTCCACACACCCGTCATCTCCGCTGTTCGAGGACAGCAGCTCGAGCGAGGCCACAACGCCGCTCACCGTGCAGCATGTTCGTCCTCCCAAACAGAAGAAGCACAAGAGCTCGCCCGTTCCTCCTGTTCCCATCGTCCTGCAGCTCATGGAGATGGGCTTCCAGAGGAAAAACATCGAGTTCGCACTCAAATCTCTGTCAGGATCCACAGGCAGCACCTCCGGCACTCCAGGTACCACCTCAGAAAACGTTGATTCATTCTCTATAACAGCAGCTCTGAGCGTAGTGCAGGTTTATATTAATGCGCTCGCTCTAATACAGTTCCAGTTAAATTCAGTGTGTGTGTGTGTGTGTGTGTGTGTGTGTGTGTGTGTGTGTGTGTGTGTGTGTGGGGTCAGGTGTGGAGGCGCTGGTGGGCTGGCTGTTGGATCACCCCGAAGTGCATGTCGCGGAGCTGTCCGATGCGGACACGGTGTCTGACGAGTACTCTGACGAAGAGGTGCTGGAGGAACTGGAGGAGCCTGAAGCAGCTTTCTCTGTGGTGTGTGTGTGTGTGTGTGTGTAAGTGTAAACATCTTAATCTTGCTCAGAGTCTATGTTTCATTGATCTTTCTCTTTCCAGCCTCCTGGTGTTGTGGTTACAGAGAGTCAGACGTTTAAGAAGAGATCGGATTTTCAAAGCAATGATGATTACGCCGTGTACGTGAGAGAGAACATTCAGGTGAGGAGTCTCGTACGTTACACCACAGCGCCGTCCAGTTCTCGATTCTGATTGGTCGGAAGGTGTAAAGTAGTGTAGCTACAAATCAAGCGTTAACGCTCTATTCGTTGCACCGGTTTACGTTAACGTGCTTTACGTTGCGCCGGTTTACGTTAACGCTCTATACGTTGCGCCGGTTTACGTTAACGCTCTATACGTTGCGCCGGTTTACGTTTACGTGCTTTACGTTGCGCCGGTTTACGTTAACGCTCTATACGTTGCGCCGGTTTACGTTACCGTGCTTTACGTTGCGCCGGTTTACGTTAACGTGCTTTACGTTGCGCAGGTTTACGTTGGTTAAACGCTGGTTTATGTTAATGCGCTTCTTCTAATATGTTATCGTTTCTATAGTAACAGCTTGTTCACAGGGACTCGGTACAGCGCAAACAGATTAGAAAAATGTGTAAACGTTAACACGGTGACGTTTTCTTAAAGTAAAGAGACGTTTATTTAACACGTGGTGACCTTTATTTAATAAAGGTGCTGTTCACTTGTTTCATCAGGGCATGAAAGTGAACATTTTAGCAAGTGAAAGTGTTAAATATGGTCAAATGTCCTTTTATAAGACTACACTAAACCCATATACATGATAGTGGTTAAAAAAAAAAAAAAAAAAAAAAAAAAAAAAGAACAATTTTCATGTTTGAAACATTCTTTTCAGGCAGATTGTAAACATTTATTTGTAAAAGGAAGCGAAATGATCAGCTGATAGGATAAGAAATTCAATAAAGCTTGAAATGAGTGTTAGTGATTACAGCGACACATCACACACCAGATTTACAAACTTTTCGCTGGTTTTCTTCGTAATCACGGACATATTGCTGTGGTATAAAAAGAATAAAACACTTAAAAGTGGGACTTAACGTGCTGACTGTAACATCTCTGTGCAGGATCAATGCACTTAACCTGCTAACTAGCATGTTTTTGAATGATCAGTTTGGTGCTATATAATATATTGAGGTGTGTGTGTGTGTGTGTGTGTGTGTGTGTGTGTGTGTAGGTGGGAATGATGGTGAAGTGTTGCAGGACGTATGAAGAGGTATATGAGGGAGACGTGGGTAAAGTGATCAAGCTGGACCGAGACGGGTTACACGACCTGAACGTGCAGTGCGACTGGCAGCAGAAAGGAGGAACCTACTGGGTCCGCTACATCCACACTGAACTACTGGGTACTGATTTATACATCACCACAAAGTTCTACAAAAACATCTGAGCTAAACAGGCGGTAGCTGAGTGAGCTAATACATTATTATTATTATTATTATTATTATTTATTTTTATTTTTTTAATCCCCGTTTCAGGGTTTCCTCCTCAGAGCTCTCCGTCTCACATTAAGATCGGGGATAAGGTCCGAGTGAAGCAGTCCGTCACCACACCGAAGTACAAGTGGGGCTCCGTGACTCACAGGAGTGTGGGCGCGGTCAAGGGTAAGGCTCAGGTTCACACACAGCTCACACACGGATAGACTGATTTACTAATGAGTCTAGAATGATTGATTGACAGTTGTGTAGGTGTTTTGAATCCTTTATTATTTATTAACTGACCCCGTGCGAGCTCCACCCCCTTCCTCCATCTCACATTAGTAATATCTCAAAAGGAAAGATGCGCTGATCTTCTATCTAATCTTCATACGGGCATTAAAACTGTGCTGTACTGGCTTTTCAGTACTGGTTTGTGGGCGGAGCTGTGTGTGAGCTCTGTCCAATCACGTCACAAGGATGGTAAGACCCTATATGCAAAAATAGCCGGCTAGATACGTTGTACGAGATGGCAGGAAGACGTAGGGGCGTTTATAATTTGCATAATCTTGCATATTCATAGATCTTGGTAATTGTAAGGAGGAGGGTGAAGATGTTCCTAGCCTGGTTTCTTGGATATTCAGAAATGTTTGCTGTTCTAACGTGTGTGTGTGTGTGTGTGTGTGTGTGTGTGTGTGTGTGTGTGTGTGTGTGTAGCCTTCAGTGCGAATGGAAAAGACGTGATTGTGGACTTCCCTCAGCAGTCCCACTGGACAGGGCTGCTGTCAGAGATGGAGCTGGTGCCGAGCGTACATCCCGGAGTCAGGTACTCGCTCCTGTCCTGACCGAACCGACCCGATTACCTCCGACGTTCCTCTTGACGTGATGCGTTTATTCTTTTTTTTTTTTTCGTCCACAGGTGCGACGGCTGTCAGATGTTCCCCATTAACGGACCCAGGTTCAAGTGCCGGAGCTGCGACGACTTTGATTACTGCGAAAGCTGCTTTAAAACCCGCAAACACAACCCCAGACACTCGTTCGGACGGATTAACGAACCGGGTCAGTCCCAATCACTGAATTCTGGATTCTGATTGGTCAGAAGGTGTTACAGGTTTATATTAATCTGATCGTAAACAATCATAATTTATAACAAAACGTTTATTCATGCATTCATTCTTTTATTTATTTATTTAGTTGTTTGTTGTTTGTCGTATTTATTTACATACAAATGTTTCATTTATTTTTTTATCATTTATTTATTATTTATGTATTAGATTGTTTGCTCATATTTATTTATTTATAAATTTATGATCCATTTATTTAGTCAGATTTCTGTTTATTTATTCATTTACGAATCATTTACCTTTTTATTTAATTATGTTCACATTTGCCTATTTGTTTGTTTATTTACCCATTTATTTATTGATGTATTAATTTGTTTATCTCTTTTTTAAATAGTTATTTATGTATTTTATTTGCTTGTTTATTTACTCATTTATTTATTTGTGTATTTATGCATCCACTTATTTGTTTGTGGGTTTGTTTCGTAACGGAGAACGGGAGCTAACTTCTTTTGTGCACATTCCACATCAGTCGTAACTCTAAACGGATAAAAATACAAGGAGTCATTCTGTAATAAGTTACAGTTAGCAGATGAATTTGTTGTGCGCTGTAGATGATGTGTGTGTGTAACTGTGTATCTGTGTTGTGTGATGTTCAGGTCAGTCTCCAGCGTTTAGTGGACGCTCGGGGAAGCAGCTGAAGAGACACCACAGCAGCCAGCGGGGAATGCTGATAGATGATTGGTCCAGAGCTGTGAGGAACCTCAGCGTGTCGTCGTCGGTTAACCAGGCGTCCCGTCTCATCGACGGTGGAGATCAGTGCTGGCAGTCGTCTGGCTCTCAGGGCAAGGTCCGTCCGCGGTCACCGAGGGTTTAGCGTTTGTCTTTCACAAACTGAGATCCTTTCCACTTATTTCGGCATGTAGTAAATGTAATGAATAAAGGCAGGGGTGCCAATACTTTTAATCTTGGTGGAAATGGATGGAATATTCTATGCAGCCTAGTGTATATGACATTATTGCTTAATGAGGTGATATTTAGACACATGGTGCAATAAGGGTGTTCGGGTTATCGATTGTTGGCTGGCTGGTGATTGATTCATTAGTTAATTATTTTATTTATTGGTTAGTTGGTTGGTTAATTGATTGGCTGGTTGGTTGATTGGGTATTTGACTGGTTGGATAGTTGGCTGGTTGGTGTATGGGTGGGTGGGTTGGTTGGTTTATGGATTTCTTGGCTGGTTGGGTAGTTGACTGGTTTGTTGGTTAGTTAGTTGGTTGGCTGATTGGGTAGTTGATTGGATTTGTTTTCTTGATTGTTTAATTGATTGGTTGAATGATTGCTTGGTTGGCTAGTTGATTGGTTGATTGTTTCATTTATTGGTTGAATGGTTGGTTGGTTTATGGGTTAGTTGACTGGTTGATTTGTGGGTTGGCTGACTGGTTTATGGGTTAGTTGGTTGGTATTTGGTTTATGGGTTAGTTGACTGGGTTGGTTGGTTGATTGGGTTGTTGATTTCTGGATTGTTTACTTGATTGGTTGGCTAGTTGATTGGTTAGTTGGTTGGTTGATTGGTAGATTTATAGTTTCATCAATTGGTTTGTTGATTGATGGATTGTGTGGTTCTCTGATTGATTGTGTGTTTGATTGATTGACTAGTTGATTGTTTCGTTGATTGGTTGAATGGTTGGTTGATTCGATCGGTTGGTTGATTTGCCTTTTCTCTGGTCACTGCAGCACTGGATCAGGTTGGAGCTCTTCCCTGATGTTCTGGTGCACAGGTTGAAGATGGTGGTGGATCCAGCAGACAGCAGCTACATGCCTTCACTGGTGGTGGTGTCGGGTAAACCACGTCACACAGATTTTCAAAATAAAAATTCTCAGATATTCTCCTGGACCCTTTTTTTTTTTTTTTTTTTAAATTATTTTGATGTATTCATGCGTTTAGGTGGAAGTTCACTGAACAACCTGATCGAGCTGAAGACAATCAACATCAACCCTACAGACACCACCGTGTCATTACTAAACGACTGCACTGAGGTTAGTTACCTCACAGTGCCTGTGTGCGAGTGAGTGTGTGACATATTTTAAGCTCAGTTTATTTGTGTGTGTTTAGTACCACAGATACGTAGAGATTGCTATAAAGCAGTGTCGCAGCTCAGGGATCGACTGTAAGATCCACGGGCTCAGCATCGTGGGTCGTATCCGCGCCGAGGACGAAGATCTGGCCACGGTGCCGTTCCTAGCGTCGGATAACGAGGAAGAAGAAGATGATAAAGCCGCCACAGGGAGGTGTGTGTGTGTGTGTTTTCTTATTTCAGCTCCTTAAGCGTAATAAATGTTCTGTTGTTAATCGTGTTCTCTCGCCGCAGTCTCACCCGGAAGAGATCCTCAGGCATGGAGTCTGCTGCTACCATCAGAACCAAAGTGTTTGTTTGGGGTCTCAATGACAAGGACCAGCTGGGTGGACTCAAAGGGTCAAAGGTCAGTCATGTCAAACGCGCTCGCACCATACGTTCACATTTGAAACGTTTAAGATTGAATCAAACCCTCCCACTTCCTGTTTTCCCCTAGATCAAGGTTCCATCGTTTTCCGAGACGCTCTCTGCTCTGAATGTCGTGCAGGTGTCTGGAGGCTCCAAGAGCCTTTTTGCAGGTGAGAATGTTTCCGATTTGTGTTTTCATGGTTGTATCATAATGTGATGTGTGTCATATGTAGTAACTGCAGTATAATCAGATATTAGTTAATTTAATTAGTATTTTGAGGTGTGTGTGTGTGTGTGTGTGTGTGTGTGTTTGCAGTGACAGCGGAGGGAAAGGTGTACGCATGCGGAGAGGCCACTAATGGTAGGCTGGGTTTGGGTCTGAGCAGCGGCACCATCCCGATCCCTCGCCAAATCACCGCTCTCAGTAACTACGTAGTGAAGAAAGTTGCTGTTCATTCAGGTGTGTATTAATGTTTTATATATCTCTCGTACTGTCACTCAAAAACATACGGCTATATAGTACATCGGTTTATATTAATACGCTCGTTCTAATACGTTATCGTTTCTATAGTAACAGCTCGTTCACAGGGACTCGTAACGTGGACGCGCCACTTGATTTAAGTATGTGTGTGTGTGTGTATATATATTTATTTATATTTTTTGGAAGGCAAAACTGTGACTAAGTTTTGCGACATTTTCAGAGCAGAGGAGTTTACAGTTTGTGGTTTCTTTGAAACAAAAGCTGCCCTTTAAGTTAGAAGAAGGGCTGACAACTGTGTTACTATAAACGACTTTATCGGCGCTCTAACGCAAGTGAGAACGACTGTTTATCGCCGCTCTAACGCGAGCCGGGACGACCGCTTATCGCCGCTCTAACGCGAGCCGGGACGACCGCTTATCGCCGCTCTAACGCGAGCCGGGACGACCGCGTATCGCCGCTGTAACGCGAGCCGGGACGACCGCGTATCGCCGCTGTAACGCGAGCCGGGACGACCGCGTATCGCCGCTCTAACGCGAGCCGGGACGACCGCGTATCGCCGCTCTAACGCGAG
>JANDJT010000012.1:1606346-1623767 GCA_024331685.1 Stegophilus panzeri | reverse complement strand
ACTCACTCACTCACTCATTCACTCATTTACTCACTTATTTACTCACTCACTCGCTCATTTACTCACTCACTCACTCACTCATTCACTCATTTACTCACTCACTCACTCATTCACTCGCTCATTTACTCACTCACTCACCCATTCACCCATTTACTCACTCACTCACTCACCCATTCACCCATTTACTCACTCACTCACTCATTCACTCATTTACTCACTTATTTACTCACTCACTCGCTCATTTACTCACTCACTCACTCATTCACTCATTTACTCACTCACTCATTCACTCATTTACTCACTCACTCATTCACTCATTTACTCACTCATTCACTCATTTACTCACTCACTCATTCACTCATTTACTCACTTATTTACTCACTCACTCATTCACTCACTTATTTACTCACTCACTCACTCATTCACTCGTTTACTCACTCATTCACTAATTTACTCACTCCCTCATTGATTCACTTACTCACTCACTCACTCATTCACTCATTTACTCACTCACTCATTCACTCATTTACTCACTCACTTAATCATTCACTTGTTTACTCACTCATTTACTCACACACATTCACTCACTACTCACTTATTTACTCAAACACTGACTCACTCATTCATTCACTCATTACCCACTCACTTATTCACTGACTCACTCATTTACTCACACACATTCACTCATTCCTTCACTGACTCACTCATTTACTCACTCTTGCTCACTCACTCACTCTCTCACACACACATTCATTTACACAATCACTCTCACACACATTTACTCACTCACTTATTCATTCACTGACTCACTCATTCATTCTCAACCATTCATCACTCACTCACTCTCAACCATTGATTTACTCACTCACTCACATATTCACTGACTCACTCATTCCTTCACTGAATCTCTCACTCATTTACTCACTCTCACTTGTTCATTTACTCACTCACTCATTTACTCACTCTCTTACTAACTCACTCTCACTCGTTCATTTACTCACTCATTTACTCACTCACTCTCGCTCATTCTTTTACTCACTCACTCTCACTCATTCATTTACTCACTCTCGCTCACTCATTAATTTACTCACTCTCATGCGTTCATTTACTCACTCACCCATTCATTTACTCACTCTCACTCGTTCATTTACTCACTCACTCTCTTATTCACTCACTCTCACTCGTTCATTTACTCACTCACTCTCTTATTCACTCACTCTCACTCATTCATTTACTCACTCACTCACTCATTTACTCACTCACTCTCACTTGTTCATTTACTCACTCACTCATTTACTCACTCACTCTCACGCGTTCATTTACTCTCTCACTCATTCATTCACTCACTCTCACTTGTTCATTTACTCACTCACTCATTTACTCACTCACTCTCACGCGTTCATTTACTCTCTCACTCACTCATTCACTCACTCTCACTTGTTCATTTACTCACTCACTCACTCACTCACTCACTCATGTACTCACTCGCTCAATCATTCAATTACTCACTCACTCTCCCTCACTCATTTACTCACTCGCTCTCACTCATTCATTTACTCGCTCACTCACCCTCACACACTTGTTTATTCAATTGTGCTCTTTTGTGTCATTATAAACAAAAGCAATTATAAGCAGCAAACATACAAATAAATAAATTTTGGCACCCCACCTAAAAAGAAACTTTAAATAATTGTGTGCCAGAAAAAAAACCCTGAATAAAATATCAATAGTTTGGTTCTTTCTGTAAAAGTATTGGCACCCCTTGTTGTTTTTTTTCTTCTTTTTTTTTGGGGGGGGTGTAAATAAAACTAATGTCTCTTCTTGTGCTGTAAAAGTATTGGCACCTCCTCATCTATAAAGAAACTCGGTCGACTGTGTATCATGTAAAAAAAAAAAAAAAAAATACATATTGACACCCCTTCTAAAAGCATATATTGTTTGTGTTTTTCCCCCCTTACATATCACATTCCTTTCACTGTCAGGCACTGACGTAATAAAATAATATCTCGCAAAACAAACAAGCGTGAAGAAATGAATGTGAATGATTTCAAGCATTTCTTTCACAGAGTTTAGAGTAACACACTGACTTTCTTTCTCTCCTCTCCGCTCACGTTGTTTCCCCGAGCTAGAGTGATGTTTCGGTGGACAGCTGTGAGTCGAGGACAGTCCTCCAGGCGAATGCCTTCCATTGAAGTAGTTCTCCATGTGACGCAGTGAGCCTGGAGGGTGGTGTGTGTCCTTCAGTGACGTGGTGGCCGTGATGTCAGAGACGTCTAGAAGTGGACCAGGTGACTCTCTCAATGACCGGCTTTGTGGATTATCTGTCAGCTCGTCACTTTGTTCAGAAATCTCCATGGTTCCATGTTCTTATAGAACTACATGACTGGTTGGCGATTTTCTCTTTTTCAACTCAAAGCTGATAAATCAGATTGTTGTGACTTAAGAGCAGATTAAAAGCTTTAACATAAGTTAATGAATGGAGTCACTATACATTCCTCTCTCTGTGTGTGTGTGTGTGTGTGTGTGTGTGTGTGTGTGTAGGATGAATAACTAACATTATCATGCAAAGCCTTTCATATTGCAGCTCTTTTTATTCTGTTTTGATTCTTTAGTCTGATATTGGCAGTGTGTGTGGGGGCATGCTTTTATATCTTAATGGAGACCTTGCGGGATATTTAACTGGTCCCTTCAAAGAGAACTGCTTTTTTTTCCTTGACACAAAAGGCAGGTTTTGTTTAAAAGAGCCAACCGGTTTATTATTCTGGCTATTGGGGTTAGGTTTGGGGTTAGGTTTAGGTCTAGCATGGCGTTAATTAGCTGTATTCATAATTATGTCAGTGGAAGGTCCTCAGAAGGAGAGTACTAGTAAGTATTACAGAGATAATGGTCCATCCTCCACCCTCACAGCGGACGCTTCTGCTCTGGTTCCTCCCTCTTTCTTCAGATGAAGGTTCACTCATAGAGCTCTCTCTTCTTCTCCTCTCCGTCTCCAGCACCTTCATCACCTCCCTCATTCCTCCTCCTCTTTATCCTCTTCATCCCTCTTCCTCCTCCTCAGCCGCCGCAGCTCAGGAAAATCCCAGGCCACTGTTCATCTGTTCCAGTGTGGAGCACGTCTGATCATCAGAGCGCTGTCATATTCAGCTTTTTCCCCTCAGTGCAAAAATTTAAATGGAGACGTTCATTTAATTCTTCATAAAATTACTGAATCCATCATCATCATCATCATCACCACCATCACATCCATCATTTTTTACAAGGTAAACATTTCTTCCCTTTCGATAATGCTTCAAACACGTTCTTGAAGGGTTCCTTAGTTTTTAATCCGGTTCTTGATTTATTTATTTACTACAGTATGCATCTGATGAATCTAAGAACTATTTTATTTAACTAACAAATTTATTTTTCTTTTGTTTACTTTCTTTTTATTTATTAAAGGAATAGTTAGTAAAATTAAATAAACTGAAATGATGATTACTCATTTTTCCCAAAACCAACCAGCCCCAAAATTAATTCATTCATTAATTAATTAATTTATTTAGTTACTTATTTTGTTATTTGTTTGTTTGTTTGTTTGTTTGTTTGTTTGTTTGTTTTAAATCAGGGATTAGTAAATTTAAATAAACTAAAATGATGATGAAACTCATATGAATAAATTATATTATTAGTAAATAATAAGAATGTCCAAAACCAAGAAAAAATTAAGTACACTGCAATTTATTTTATAATAATAGAGTTAATTTAGCATCATTTATGTTAATATATTTACAACATAGTTTCATTTCCTTTTATCAATTAAAAAATGTATTTGTTTGTTCGTTTCTTTTTTATTTTTATTTATGTTTTATTTTTGAGGAGGGGTTAGTCGTTTAGCAACAACTAAAATGATGATGAGTCTCATATGAATAAATGATATTATTTGTTTTTTAAAAAAAAAGTTTAAAAAGTAAGTACACCCCAACTTTTATAAATGAACATTTTAATTATGGATTTAATTTCAATTAAAACTGCAAGCAGCATTTTCGGGGGCCAAGCACCCAGACTCATTGTTGCACTACAATTGCCTACCAAGTTTTGTGTCAGTTAGCAAAGTCATTGCTGAGATACAGCCTCACTTCCTGTTTGGCAGCTATGCTGTCTGATTTGTTCTCCCATTATGGACAAACCACTTTTGTGAGGCTTACTCTGAAGATGTCGTGTGCTAAATTTGTTGACCCTGGGTCCCTTGACCCAGGGAACCCAGGGATGGCTTTTAAATTTTGGATACACAGTTCAGAAATTATGACCATAAACGTACTTACAAATTAGGCCCAAATTTGGCCCAATGGTGGAACTAGCACTTGGCCCACATTTGGTCAGAATGTTTTGTAGACCCTCCTCAAGCAGTGTGCCAAATTTCACAACTTTTCACCAGATGGTTCTATGGGCTGCCATAGACGACCTAGCCAGAAGAAGAAGAAGAAGAAGAAAAGGTAGAATAACAATAGGGTGCCTACGCACCTCCAGTGCTTGGCCCCCTACTTAATGATAATAACCTCACAACAGAGAGTTTCCCTTTCTTTTATGAATCTAAGAATTATTTATTTATTTGTTTGTTTGTTTGTTTGTTTATTTTTAAAGATGTTTAGGCACAGATTAGTCAAATTAATTAGACATATCAGAATAAATGTTATTATTTCTAATTAATATTCTGAAAAATAAATGTAAATATATTATGAGGTGTTTGTCGTATTGAAATATTTCATCATAGATGAAGTTATAGCGTGTGTGTGTGTGTGTGTGTGTGTGTGTGTGTGTGTGTGTGTGTGTGCTAGTTATACTCCTTCATCAGGACTAAGTCCAAAGTAAACAGTGTGTGTTCAGGAGTGATATTAGAGGGGAGTGGAACCGTATGGTACAGATGTTTGTTTACAGATTTGATTTTTAGAGGCTTTTCCGTGCTGTGGATTTTTCCAAAAATAAATTTGTGGATATTTTGGTGTTAAAATCGTAAAACTGAACATGAAATATTGAGATAGTGAATTATTGTTTTAGGAAAAACAATTTATTGTTGAAATCTCAATAAAACAACATATGATTGAAATGGTACTAATGTTATTAAATCCCACTTTAATCGAAATAAAAGTCGTGTGTGGCATGTGATTTAAACATAGCGGCTTTTTATTAGCAAGGACTTTTTCAGGAACCCAGGAAATTCAAATGCATTTTAAAGGCAAGTGTCTTTCACAACAGGAACCTTGTCAGGAACTTACAAACTTTCATACAAAGGCATTCGGGAACTTTAGGTGCATTTCCTCAGCAGGAACCTTCGATGAAGTTCAGATGCAGTTCCATCAGAAGGAACTTTTCATATATTCAGGATCTTTAGGTGAATTTTCAAAGCAAGAACCTTTTTACAAACCCAGGATCTTACTGTGCATTTTCATTTTCACATAGAGAAAAGGTTCCTGCAAAAATTAAACATTACTAAAGGTATAAAATCCCCAATTTAAGCCAAATTAAAGTAATGTGTGAAATGTAATTAATCATATGAGTTTTTTTTTTTTTAAAGGAACCTTTCAGCAACCCCAAAAATGTACATGCATTTTCAAATCAAGAAACTTCATGAACTTTTAGAATGTTTTAATGACAGGAACTTTCTCAGGAACTTTGGATGTATTTTCAACCTAAGAACATTTTAATGAACTTCTAGTGTGTTTTCCCCAAGAGGAACCTTTTCAGGCACTCAGGAACTTTAGGGAAGTTCAGATGCCATTCCATCAGAAGGAACTTTTAATTAATTTTCTTAGCTAGAACCTTTTTTGGAAATCCAGGAGTTTTAGGAGCATTTTGACTGCAGAACATTTTTCAGAACCCAAGAAACTTAGACATATATTCACTGCAGGAACCTTTTCAGGCAACCATGAACATTAGGGGGATTTTCACACTAAGAAACTTTTCAGGAGCCAAGGAACTCTTAGAGTGTTTTCCCAGCAGGAACTTTTTCAGGAGTTCAAGAACTTGAGGAGCATGTAATTAAACATATTGTCTCTTCTTGAAATTTTTTTAGCACTTTTCATGAAACATGAACAACAGCCTGGGTGTGTGTCTCGCTTCCTTTCCCGAGTGTGGCTCATGGTGAGGCCTGAACGCCGCTGGGGAAGTTTCACGAAAGACAAGAGCCTCTGGAGAAAATCCAAGTTATTGGTCATAGATAATGAGACAACTGTACTGTAGCTCCATCTTCATCTCGTCCTGACGTGTGTGTGTGTGTGTATATGTTAGTTAATCTGACTGAATCATTGTTCCAGACTCATGTGGTAGGAAATGACCTTTTAGAATCTCTACCAACACCACAAGAGAACAAAAGCTTTCTTAGAGCTCGACTAAAACGGTAATATTTCCTCCACTCCAGCAGGGGGAGATAGTGTACATTGCAGTGTAAATGTAGAGCAGAAGACTGTGATGTAGGGTTGTATGATATACCGGTACTACGGTCATATCTTGATACTAAAGCTTCAAAATACCACCGATGCCACTGTATTTATTAAACGGTAGTATCGTCAATACGGTCAGTACCGTAAGTAATGTCGTATGTGGGGCAGTTAATACTATTTTTGCTAAAATGACACATCTCACTGATTTCGCAGAATACACAAAGGTTAGTGACGCTTTATTAAACCTAAATTCTTTACCGTTAATCTTTAAAGATTGCCTGTTTGCTACCAAGCGACCTAACGTTACGCTAACCGCTGTGTAAATACTAAAATTAGCCGTGTTTGCTAGTAAGCAAATTTTCCAACTTCAGTTATTTATTTCTGATGTTATGTTACAATTCTAATCCTAATGTAATGTTATAATTCTTAGTGCTCTGAGGACAATTTCCATTTGCATGATTTCATTGCTTGAGGGAATGATGGATGAAATACGTGACACATTGAATTAGTTGCTCGCCAATTTTCTGATCGTTCTTGAGTTTTTCCAACAGCCAGTTAATTCATTCTCAGGAAAATTCGGTTTGTCTGTATTTATTTATATCTATGCATTTCTGTCAATTTGGTTTATTTTGTAAATTTGTAGATATGAATTAACACAATATTACGTGGTATCCTGATACTACTTGGTATCATAGTATAAATACAGCTGGTATAGTATCGTAAGATATGTTTATGGTATCGGGACAACCCTGCCGTGATCAGGTTGAACACCGTTCTGTCGAAGTGGCCTCATTTGATGTTTTTGAATCTTTTGTTGTTATTCCAAAAATAATAACGGAGTTATTCGCACTATTTTTCAAAAAGAAATCGTTACTATGTCAAATGTTGCATCAAATTAGAACTCTTTGTTAAATGGAAAAGTGATTTGCTGGGAAAAAGTATGGTTATTAGTATGAAATCATATTAGAAAGAAGGTTAAAGAAGAAGAAGCAAATAATTAAAAAAAGGTATAAATATAAACTGTATTTTCTGCAGTGACTGTCACGAAATCACTTTGCATTTATTTTGGCGTTGTTCATATTCAATTGTATTGTGGTGTAACCAGGGCTGGAAATGGGGGGGATGCAGGGGGACTGAGTCCAGGAAGTGAATTTCAAGGGAGGACAGCGTTCCAGTTCAAACCAGTGTCTACATTTCTTTGGGAAACGAGGAGGGTTTCTATCTTTTATCCACTCGAAAGCCTCCGAAAGCAAGTTCCTCACATAAGCACAGCTGGGATATTCTGCGTGTGGTTGCGCAATGTTGACTTTCGTGATTGGCCATAATACCTACAGGCTGCAGCCAATGAGAACGCTTGTCTATCAGTGCACATCCTCAAAGGACCGATCAGACCACCTCGGGGAAGTTAATGGAGTCATAGCGTAGCGGATAATCTTAACAGAAACAGTTACTTTAACAGATTTGATAGTTGAAAGTTTGATATGGATAAAGCTGCATGCACGTACCTGAAATGATCCAGGTTTAATCTATTTTGAACGCCCTTACTCATAATTTATTTTCACTATCAGAGCTTGCTAAGTATTATATCCACAGTTATGTTAGCCCACATGTTTATTCATTCTCTCCAAGCAGAGATTCTTTTGGATGATCGCTGTTTGTTTTGGGCCACACATAATCCGTAAAAGTTCACTGACATTTCAAGTGCTCCAAAAAACAAACAACAACAAAAAAACCCCCAACTAGAGTAATTAGAGTCCCCCCCGGCCATTTCCACCACTGGGTGTAACATATTTTCAGTGTTCGAGACCTCTCTCACTTATGGGAAAATGTACTTTTTGGCTTCACTGATTATCCTAAAGACTATTTATTTAGTTGATTTAATATTTTTGACCAAATTTCACATTCATAAATGCAAGTTTACGAATAAGAAACCCAACTTTATGACTTTGTTGATTGTACAGACGTAAAGCCCTACATGGACAGTACAGTATTGGAGACTCTTTGAACAAGAAAGCTATAAAGACCGTAAAAGTTTGTGAGCTTTACAAAGTATAATTTGACAGTTATATACCCAGTTGCATTATTATTTTGTTCTTTATAATATTACCTCCTGGCACTTTTTGTTTATTTTATTTCTTTTTCTTTACTGTTTTATACATGGTTTATACATACTTAACTGTATAATGTTTAATATTTGCAATTGAACAAATGTCTATAGTGTTTGTTTCTTGAATTTAAAATAAGACTGTGATGAGGTAATATTTCCTCCACTCCAGCAGGGGGAGACAGTGTATGACAGTGTGTTGGAGTGGAAAACTGTGATGAGAAAGAGAATGAGTGAGAATATTTTATGAGAGGGAATAGTGATTTAATAATATTGAAATGTTCCATGGACAACCAAACCACAGTTCAGTTCGATTCAGTTTGTTCAATTTGTTCAAGTTCAATTTGATTCGTTACGATTTCATTCAATGTGATTTGATTCGATTCGATTCAGTTCAGTCTGGTTCAGTACAGTTTGATTTATTTTGATTTGACTCAATACAAATCTGTTTGGTTCAGTTCAATTTGATTTAATTTGATTCGATTCAAGTCTATTAAATTCAGTTCAGTTTATTTTCATAACGAGAACCTTTTTAGAAACCCAGAACTTATAGGAATGTTTCTGCTGCAGATGTAGGTGTGCTTGCACTGCTGGAACATTTCCAGGAACTTGTGAACCTTACATTTCCTCCACAAGAACCTTTTCAAGAACTCATACACTTCACAGGCATGTCCACTGCAGGAACCTTTATAGCAACTCGTGAATTTTATGTGCATTTTCACAGCAAGTACCTTGTCAGGAACCCAGGTGTTTTAGATACATATTTACCACAGGAAACATTCCATGAACCTCTGAATGTTTGCAGTGTTTCCACTAGTACCTTTTCAAGAACCTAGGAACTATAGATGCATTTTTACCACAAGGAATTTTTGAGGAACCCAGGAAGTTTAAAGTTGTATCCATTTCAGGAACCTTCTCAGAAACTCATTATGTTTGGATGCATTTTCAAAGCAAAAACCTTTCTAGAAATCCAGGCGATTTAAGTATATTTCTACTGTAGAACAATCTTCAGGATCCCAGGAATTTTAGACACATTTTCACTGCAAGAACCTTTTCAGGAACTCAGTTTTCAAGTGCAGTTCTACCACAATTATTTTTCAGAGACCCAGGAACTCTAGGTGCATTTCCACTGCACAAACACTTCAAGAACCCAATTACATTAGATGTGTGTTCACAGTAGAAACCTTTCCAGGAATTGAGGAACATTTTTAAAATTAGTTTTATTTTAATCATCAGATCCTTTTCAGGAACTTTGGAACCTTATGCGTATCTCCACCGAAAGAACCTTTTCAGGTTGCAAGTAGCAAAAAGCAAGTAACTTTTCAGGCACTTATGAGCTTTAGTGGCAGCTTCAAAGCAAGAACCTTTTCAATAACCCAGGAACTTTTAAAGTTAGTAATTTTCAGGAACTTGCAAACGTCAAGCACAGTAAGTAACTTTGTAACTTTTCAGGCACCCAGGAACTTTACGTACACTACAGGAACCTCTTCAAGAACACAATAACTTTTTATACATTTCACCATGGGAACCTTTTCAGGATGCATTTTTAAAGCAAAGACCTGTGTAGAAACACAATAACTTTAACAGCAATTTGAAATTTCACGATCCCAGGAACTTCTCACCGCAAGAACCTTTTCAGGAATTTGAACTTTATGCTTGTTTCCACCATAGGAACCTTTTGAGGACCTCAATCTTTACACTTCTTTCCACCAAAAGAACTTCAAGAACTTCAGAACATTTCAGGCCCCCACTAATGTTAGATACGTTTTCACTGAATTTCAGGAATCATCTTGTTTTTTTTTTTTGTATGTTTTTTTGTGTTTTTTTTTTTTTTTTAGAAATTGAGTAACTTTTTCAGGAACTCATTGACTTCAGACTTGTTTCCTTTTACAAGAACTCACAAGAGTAACAAGAACTATGTTTCCACCAAAAGAACTTCACAAACTTTGAGCACATTTCCACTGCAGGAACCTTTTCCAGAACCCAAAAACTTTAGATGCGTTTTCAACACATTTTTTTTTACTAAAGGAAGCTTTTCAGAAACCCAGAGTTCTTAGATCCGTTTTAGCTCAGGAACCAATGAGGATTTGGTACAATTCCAAAGCAAAACCCTTCTCAGGAACCCAGGAAACATTTCAGGAACATATTTTTCAGACACTGTTGTACATTCGGTTATTAGATTCCTTTTTAAAATTGAAGCGTTATTACAGCGATTGTATGGACTCTGGATTGGATTTATGGTCGCTATATACTTATGTGTGTTGATTAGCTGATCATGTGACATCACGACTAACCCGTATTTATTTATTTATTTATTTACTTTTTTTTTTTTTTTTTTTTTTTTTTTTTGATGCCGAGTACAGCTTACAGTATACAATACACTGTAAAAACAGTTAAACAACATTAGCTAAACCAGCCAACTAAACAAAAACATGCTAATATTAACTAGCTTAGCTAATGTTACCACACTAGCAGGAAGAATTAACTGTTACTAAACAGCTAAATCCAGTAGTTCATTAGCAAGCTGGGCAAACCTTACTTTATTGTGGAATAATCCGTCAAGTAAACAGTGTACACTGAGAGTAATGATGTTGCTATGATGTTGTTATGATGTTCTTGCCCAGGGCTAATTTGTTCACCCTCCTCATAAGATCAGTACTAATGATGCCATTAACCACAACGTATACCTCATAGGAACGTAGCTCACATGAACTTTGAACTCAGACATTGTTTCTTTCACATATGAAGATTAATCCCTAAGCTTGAGTTCACACACTCTCACTGCCTGGTTCAATCACAAGTGTGTGTGTGTGTGTGTGTGATGATGATGATGATGATGATGATGTTCACGTGTTTCTCAGAGAAGGAAAACTAGAATGAGAGAAGTTGCTAGTTCAGCAGGGCGATGCTTAAGCTTAGTATCACGTGCAGGGATTAAATCTGAACACACAAAGAAAAGTTTTTTTAATTGATTGAGCATTACAGCTCACATATATACTGTACAGTCCAAAATAAGGCATTAGCAAGCCTCCTAGCAATCAATCCCCTGAGGGTTTAAGCCCCCAGTCAGCTTGTGTGGGTTAGAGGAAGGGTTAGCAGGTGAGGTGAAGTCTTGAGGGAGGTTTTACTTTTTAATTGGGTTGGTTCTGTCCTCCTGGACTGGGAGTCTGTCACTCACAGGACATGCTAGACAAGTGAGGCAACATGGGACTCAAAAACAACAACAACAACAACAAACCCAATGTGACCTGGCAAACACAACACAACAATCCTAACACCAATTACTGCTCTGTGAAAACAAGTGTGCAAACTTTAGTCAATGTTTCTGGACATGAGAAGACAGGAAATTTCCACTTCATTTACGTCCAGAGAAACGGCAAAGATTTCAGAACGGTAAAGGTGTGCAGTTATATTTTTTTTCACTGAATGGCCACTAGAGGGCGCATCACATCACATCACATCACGTGTATCAAAAGACAAGGAAACGTGTTCCGTTAAAATATGTGTATTAAATTTAGGATAATAACATCTCGTATATGGTGATATACAGTACGCTAATGATACATAAGGAACAAAACACTCCAGGTTGCGTTGTTATCTGAAAATCAACAACATAGTGGTGCGATGAAATGGAGTCACTGTGACACACTCCAACGTTGATTATTTTTCCTTTAACAGCACATCCTACAGTGTTTAATTCCTCGTATACTACACCAACCCTAATGAATGCAACTTTTAATTTATTAAAAATCCTTTTTTGTCAGGATGTATCTGGAGAATAAGAGCAATTTGGAGATCGAGATGTCTCAGACGGGAGCTCAGGGCCATCAGAAGTCCGAGGCTGTGGCGGGAAATTTTGACGAGCTGTGTCTCTTGGAAGGATTTTCCAAGAGGACAAAGACGCAGAAGCTGCTGCAGGCTGCCGCCGTGCCACCGGGACACCACATCATCTACACCGACCATCAGGAGCACAGGTATGACAACCTGCTGGGGTGCCAATACTTTAGAGAGAGTGAGAGAGAATCCCTGATGATTTTAGCAGCATTTGTACTGCATCGTCTGGTGTAGATGTTGTTCACAGAGGGGAGAGTAAACCTGGAGATGCGCTCAGCTAAGCGCATCGCTCTCTGCAGGGCTTTTGCAGTCCTGGATAGAGCAGTTTTCTTACCGTACCGTGCTGAGATGCACTGAGTCAGTAAACTTTCTACGGCCCCAGTATAGAAGGTTTTCAGGATCGCTGGGGAGACCGTAAATTTCCTCAAGTGCTACAACCGTTGTCTGGCTTTGATCACCTGAGCTTGAGTGTGATGAGTCCAGGTCAGGTTCTCAGAGATAATGATAATGAGTCTTTACTAATCACGTATACATTACAGCACAGTGAAATTCTTTTCTTCGCATACTCCAACATGTCAGGAAGCTGGGGTCAGAGCGCAGGGTCAGACATGATACAGCGCCCCCTGGAGATCAAGGGCCCAACAGTGGCAGCTTGGCAGTGCTGGGGCTTGAACCCCCGACCTTCCGATCAGTAACCCAGAGCTTTAACCACCAAGCACTGGAGATGTGCACTCCAAGGTATCTGAATCTGCTCACTCTCTCCACAGGGGTCCCGCCGATCTCGAGTAGGGTGTAGTTCCACTTCCTTCCTGCTGCGTCTTCTCTTGTGAGAGGTGATGTGGTTAATCACGGCTAATCAACTCCAAAGAGGATTGGCGTTCAAATGCAGGGTCACATTACTGAAGCAATAGAAGCATAGAATGTGTGTGTGTGTGTGTGTGTGTGTGTGTGAGATGTTGTGTAAGCAGCCAGCAGAGTGTGTAAGAGCTCCAGTGGAGGTTTGTGTAACACTCTTATAGGCTTAGGTACAGCTCAGAGGTGAGTTCAGGAGAAAGCAATCAGCTCTGAGGTTCAATCTGTACGAGTGTGTCTGGGATTTCACGAGTCATGTGCTCACCTCTCTCGCTTTCTTTCCTTCTTCTTTCTTTTCTCACCTTTATCCTCTCTCTGCTTTCTCTAAAGCCACGGTTCTTTCACAAAGCGAGGTCCGTAAAGCATAGCCAAAGGGTCTGTGTGGTGGTGTTTTTTGTGGGTTTTTTTATTTGGGTTGTGGAAAATTCTCAGCCTGTCATTATTAAAGTTATATTTATTATTCAGTTCTTATAGTTATTTTCCTACAGTTAGACAAGTAAATAAGGTTCACTCGGCTCTAAGAACAGTTTACTAGAATGTGTACGTGTACCCATAAGTGTAAAGTTCAGGAATGAAACCATATCCAATATATTTTTGTGCATATTTAAATAATAGCTGTTTTCCTGATTCCCACTGACCCGTAACATGACTGCGAGACACAGCTGCTGCGATTGAGTGACACACACTCTCTAATGATCCTCAGCTTAGTGTCAGGGGCTGGAGCTGTCAATCAAGCTCTCCTGCACAGTCTGAGAGTTTAATGATAAAGGGTCAAAGGTTACTTCAGGTACCAGAGAAGCAAGAAGTTGTGCAGCAAAAAAAAAACATCTGTGAGATCTGATACAGAACATGTCTTATTGCTATAAATGAAAATATCTTTATTCCACAGTGCTCTGAATTCCGGATTGTGATTGGTCAGAAGGTGTTGATTAGTTTTCTATAACAGCAGCTCTGACAGCAGTGCAGCTGCAAATCACAGCTGTATATTAATGCGCTCGTGCTAATACGTTATCGTTTCCATAGTAAAAGCTCAATCAGCATTCTAAAGAAGTGAAAGAGAAGCTGGTGAGGGTTATAGCAGCTATAACACAAATAAGAACTTGTCTAACGAATGTTAAATGGATGCCGTTGTTGTTTAAGAAACTATTTTTTTTTAATTGTTGGCAAATTGCTGTTGTATAAGAGTGATAAAACACTTTTATAGGAAAATAATAAATTTTGGGGCGGTAATAGGGCAGGGCAGTGGTAGCTCAGTGGTTAAGGGTGAGTCTACTGCTCAGAAGGTCGTGACTTCAAACCCCAGCACTGCCAAGCTGCCACTGTCGGGCCCTTGAGCACGGCCCTTAACCATCAATTGCTCAGATGTATAAATGAGATAAATGTAAGTCGCCCTGGATAAGGGCATCGGCCAAATACCATACACGTAAATGTAACAGTAATTCCGTGGTAACAATAGCTGTGGTAACAATAGCTGTGGTAACAGTGGCTGTGGTAGCAGTATCTCCATGGTAACAGTAGCTGTGGTACCAGTAACTCTGTGGTAACAATAGCTGTGGTAACAGTGGCTGTGGTAGCAGTAACTCTGTGGTAACAGTAGCAAAGTGGTAACAGTATCCCCATGGTAACAGTTACTCTGTGGTAACAGTAGCTGTGGTAACAGTAACTCTGTGGTAACAGTATCTCTGTGGTAACAGTTACTCTGTGGTAACAGTATCCCCATGGTAACAGTAACTCTGTGGTAACAGTAACTGTGGTAACAGTAACTCTGTGGTAACAGTAACTGTGGTAACAGTAACTCTGTGGTAACAGTATCCCCATGGTAACAGTAACTCTGTGGTAACAGTAGCTGTGGTCAAAGTATCTCCACAGTAACAGTAGCTGTGGTCACAGTATCTCCATGGTAACAGTAGCTGTGGTACCAGTAACTCTGTGGTAACAGTAGCTGTGGTCACAGTATCTCCATGGCAACAGTAACTCGTATCAACATATACTATATAGCTATAATAACTAACAAATTCCCTGTTTTTTTTTTTTTTTTGTCGTGTCAGGCAAAACTTCAGCATGGTAAACTTGCTGAGAGGAAAGACGAGTCACACTGAGAGATCACCACTGCTCCGCATCACTCAGGATGATGGGTAAGTCTCACTGTATCACACTTTTACTCCTAAAAAGCTTCTTTAGAACCGTTACTGGCAGAGAAACCTGCTGTTGTAGGGTTCTACATAAAACCTTTAAGAGTTCCCCCCTTTAAGGTGTTTCTGGTGATAGATTTAACCTTGAAGTGTTATTTCCCACCATCGGGGGACTTCGGCGGAGTTTATCTCACTTGCACAAGCACATATTTTTATAGTGATGTTTTCCTTGTGAATGAATCGTTCTTTTGTCTCTTTTGAACCAACATTAATGAACCCTGACTAGTGAAACCCAGACACTTATACACACAGGTTAAAGGTAATATATCCCCCGGGGGCAGAATCGAATCGGGTTAATTGGACATTCGGTTAATTGAAATGCGGTGGCTTAGTGGTTATCACGTTCGCCTCACACCTCCAGGGTTGTGGGTTCGATTCCTGCCGCCGCCCTTTTGTGTGCGGAGTTTGCATGTTCTCCCCGTTCTCCCTGTCCTTCGGGGGTGTCCTCCGGGTATTCCGGTTTCCTCCCCGAGTCCAAAGACCTGCGTTGCAGGCTGATTGGCATCTCTAAACTGTCCATAGTGAATGAATGTGTGCGTGATTGTGCTGTGCGATGGTCTTATGTGTAGGATAAGCGGTACAGAAAATTGATGGATGTATGGGTGGATAAATATCTAATATAAAACACTATAAAATAATCAAAATCACCTCCAAATCCATTATTGGAATGAACATAAATTAAATTAATGCTAAATTAAATAAACCCTTTTACCCTCAGAAATCAGCTCCCATCATGTAACAGTCCTAAAACACTGTATGTGAATTATTTCAAGAATATTTTTATTCTTATCAGAAATGATATATTTTTAAATACTGTGTGTTTCATTCCTACACATGGGCAATTCATTTACTTTTTAATATACGTTATATTTAGAAAAAAAGTCATTAAAGACAGATGTAAAGAATAAAAATAATAATAACGTATGCACAAAATGGTTAAAATCGGAGCATGTCTCAGAGCATGTCTCATGTCTCAGGATTGACCACTGTTTGTGTGTGTGTGTGCGTGTGTGTGTGTGTAGTTTAACATACATGACCCTGCGTGACCCCGGCTTTAGCCCCGGAGACGAGTCGTGGGATGGAAACTCGGCGGAGTTGGAGCGGAGATGTCGACTGGGGAGTGAAGTGACCAGTCTGTCCCGTTCACTGTCCACTGATAAAACTGAGAACAACTTCAAACTCTCCTCCAACCTCAGGTATTACTATACGCTTCACTGTGTGTGTGTGTCTATGTGTGTGTGTGTGTGTGTGTGTGTGTGTGTGTGTGTGTGCGCGTTTCATTGAATGATTGATTGATTTATTTTCACAGAAACTGTTTAAGTGTCACGAAACTCGTGACCATCTTCATCATTGTCGTTCTCTGTACAGTAAGTCTCACACACATCACCTTCACTAATCACGCCACAGCACTGTTAAACTCTCACATCTGATTGGTCAGAAGGCGTTGATACATTTTCTATAACAGCAGCTCTGACAGTAGTGCAGGTTTATATTGATACACTCCTTGAAATACGTTATCGTTTCTATAGTAACAGCAACATATCTATAGAATGGATAAAAATGGGAAAGAAATGTCGCTCATTAATAAATTACAACAGCAGAGTTATAGGGTTTTATTTAATTTGGTTTCTTTTCTTCCAAGCGGTTTTTGATCATAGCATGACGTTTCTATACAGATGTCATTGTTGTGTTATTAATATGAGTGTCTGTTACACATCCAGCTGTTGTTCAGCATGTTTCCTGATCGAGACCGTCCCTGGAGGATGCTGGCCGTCTCGTCCACTTCAAGTTTCTGTATCTTTTTCCATATATGAATACATGAATATGACAAATATAAGATGTCTAAAACGTCTTCAAACGCCTCCATTATTATTAACACGTTTATACTGACTGTTATTACTGCTCCTAATGCAGCACGGTAACAGATGCAGCACATCTTAGGCATTTATACACAGTGCCCTCCAGTAATATTGGCACCCTTGGTAAATATGAGCTGTGAAGGCTGTGAAAAATTGTCTTTATT
>JANDJT010000012.1:1592215-1605336 GCA_024331685.1 Stegophilus panzeri | reverse complement strand
GACTGGAACTTCTTAATTATTGCCCTGATGGTGGAAATGGGCATTTTCAATGCTTGTGCTATTTTCTTATAGACACGTCCCATTCTGTGAAGCTCAACAACCTTTTGCCGCACATCACAGCTATATTCCTCGCTCTTACCCATCGTTATGAATGACTAAGGGAATTTGGCCTATGTGTTACCTCATATTTATACCGCTGTGAAACAGGAAGTCATGCTTGAACAATTTCCTGTTCCTAGTCACCCAGGTGTACTAAAAAAAAAACAAAACCCTAAAATATCAATAGGAATATACTTCAAATATATTTTTCTCATATGAATTCACAGGGGTGCCAATAATTGTTGATATTTTTTGATAAACCTGTTTTGCGTTTGCTATTGTTTGATATCCATGAGAGCAGAGTATTTTTGTAAACCTTTTGAACAAAAGATCAAAAAGTTAAACAATAAAGACACATTTTCCCAGACTAAGAATATTTCAGCACCAGTATGTGTATAATTCCTGCCTGCTAACTTAACATACTTTTAATATAAGTGATTTTTAGAAATTTGGATGTTTGAAATTTGAATTCTGACATTTGTATGCCATTTTTGACTAATAAAACCAGAATTATTTATTATTATAAATTATTTATAATAATTTTTAATTATTTATTTTTTGTGTGTGAAAAAAGCTGCTCGTGTGACCTGCACAGCGTAACCCTAACAACACTACCACCTAGTGGGTACGGGCTAAATATTAAATTGAATTCTTATCAATAAAAACACATTTGCGATTTCTATTTACATAGCAATGTTAAAATGTTGTTACGCTCCTCTTATTCACTTACAAACAAGACAATTTTTTTCTACCAAACTGTTCGCTAAGGCATCTTATTTTTAACTTAATTCTTTTTTGCAGTGCAGAACTCTGTCCTCCATGCTTGTTCTTCTGGCTTGCCCCCTAAGCTGAAACCTGATTGGTCGGGAAATAAACAGTGCATGACATTATTCTTTTTTTTTTTTTTAGATTTGCCACCTAACCTCATTGCCCCTGTAAAAAGAAAAAAAAAAAAGATTATTATTATTATTATTATTATTATTATTATTATTATTACAACACGTATGTGTAAGCAAAAAACTTGTTAATACATATAAATATGTATAATATACTGTACATACATAGTATGACTTATAACTGTAAGAATACCTTTTAAAGTAATTCTAAAAATAAATAAGCTTGACTGTGATTAAAGCATTTTTTAAAAGTGTCCACATTCCGCCCATTTTCCGTAGGATTACATGTAAAAGGTACGCTAATTATAGAGGGGGAAAAAAACGCCTCATGTGAAAGCAGCCTGAGATTTATACTGATGAATAGAAACACCAGTTTGTCATTGATTACTTTTAAATAGTTTTCTTTTTGTGACCATAATTCCTGAACTGAATGAATCGAGTAACCGTGGGCATTTCCTTGACCTGCTTGACCTCACAGCCATGAACTTGACAAATTTCCGGGAAAATGCCTTGTTGAAGCTTCAGGTGGGCGGTCCATTTCAGCGTGGGATCGAGGACGTTCCTGCACAGGAGTACGTCGTGGTACAGGTAGAGCAGACAGCAGAGATATCGGCCCGCAGGAAACGAGTGCAACAGGTCAGACGTTTAAATCCATCACGTCTTAAAATAAAATCAAAACATCTGACATGTCAAAGTCGAAGGTGTTGATTAATTTCCTATGAGATCAGTTCTGACAGTAGCGCGGGTGTTATTGTTCCTATAGTAACAGCTCATTCGCAGAGACGTGTACAACTGCAATTTATAAACAGATTTTTTATTTTTTTTAAAATCACTGATACGGTTGAATTTAGATATATTTAAATATATAACATTGATGGAAATCTCCAGTGTCAGCGCTTTGTAACGCTCAGAGATAAAGCTGTAGCTTTAAGTTTTCCAGCATCCTCAGGACTGATGAGTTTACGCTTTTTGATTCCTTGGTAATATGACAAGCTACATTTTTACCCTTTTAAGTTATATTAAGTATGAGAGAGAGAGAGAGAGAGAGAGAGAGAGAGAGAGAGAAAAGAGGCTCGTGAGGGAAGGACTGTTTCATAATGTAAATGATAACTTGTTTCACAGACATTAAATGGATAAAAAATGTGATGTCATTTTAAAAAAAAAAATGTAAATAAGGTAATCACTGCCAAATTTCGGTCGTATAAGGGAAATAACACTTGATGATATGTTATAGGAAATATTATAGGAGAAGAAATATCTTCAGGGTGGTAACAGTAACCCTACTTCATCGCACCACCCTGTCACTGATTAATTTACTATACAAGCATGGGTGTGTTTTTATTTACTGTCTTTTTAACAACAAATTAATACACAATGAGTAGTAATATAAAGGGTCAGAAATCATTTAAAGCATCTGGTATAGAATTTGAAAATAAAATCAAAAACAACAACGTTACAGTTCAATCTTATAAACGTTCGATCGGAACACATTCATACGTAATCAACGCATGAACATAATTACCCGTCACACTTCCGTACACGCACGATAAAACCAAAAAGTGAGAATGTGGTGTAGAACTCAGAATACGAATAAACTCTACACTTCCTGTGTCATGTACCTGATACGGAAGTGTGTTTAGAGTGACCCTTGTGTGATCTGTAGAGATATTGGGTTTATTTCGTGACTCGGAATAAATAATTTTACAAAAAAAAAGTGCTTGTGAATGATAACCAGAATGAAAAGTGACAGTGATGTATGAACAACACTCTAAATGCAAATGTCCTCCACTGCCCACAGGAGGCTGCGGTCTGTGTCTCAGCATGCCACTGATTTTATTTTTTTCCCCCTCTGTGTTATAAACAGGTGTTTTATAACTGGACTATACCTTTACATTCCAAAAGGAGTGACCAGATTCTCAAAACGAGGACCTTCGCAATGCTTAATGGGTAAAGTTTACACACACTCAAGTTTAGTAAAGAGGTGTAACATGCTGAAGTTTGACATGTTTATTAGAAGAAAAAAAAAAAAATCTAAATATTGTTAATAAGTCCATGGCTATTACATTTGAACAGGATGAGTGGAGTTGTGATGGTAAGAATTACAGATAACAAGAGTGTACATTTTTGCTACGAGCAATTCAAAGAAGTGATTTCTCCCTTCAGTCTCCTTTCAGGAGGTGAAATACTGCTCAATTGAGTTACATTGACTTGTCCAGTCTAAAACCTTCCACTTTTCCCCCGGATGAAGTCCTGTGTTGAGGTGGAAGTGAGTTTTGGATCGTTGTCTTGCTGCATGATGAAGTTCCTCCCGATTATATTGGATACGTTTCTCTGTAAATTGTCAGACAGGATGTTTCTGTAAAGTTCTGAATTCATTCTGCTGCTACCATCATGAGTTCCATCATCAATAAAGATTAGTGGGAATGTTCCAGAAGCAGCCATGCAAGCCCAAGCCAGGACACTACCTCCACCATGTTTCACAGATGAGCTTCTATGTTTTGGATCATGAGCAGATGCTTTCTTTCTCCACACTTTATCCTTTCCATCACTTTGAAGGTTATTTCTTTGAAGAGATTAATCTTGGTTCGAGAGCTTTTGTGGCTCGTTTCTGTATTTCTTTGCAAAGTCCAATTTGGTGTTCTGATTCTGGTTTGCATCTTGTGGTATGGCTTCTGTATTTCTACTCTCGAAGTCTTCTTCGACCGGTGGGTTGTGAGACCTTCACCCCTGCCCTGTGTTGGATGTTGGTGATGTCACTGACTGTTGCTTTTGGGTTTTCCTGCACAGCTTCTTCACATGTTTCTGTCATCAACTTTAGTTGTTTTCTTTTGCCGGCCCATTCAATGTCTGGTTGTTCAGTACACCAGTGGTTTCTGTCTTTTTCAAGACATTCCAAATTGTTGTATTGGCTATTCCCAATATTTGTGCAATGCCTCTGATTGATTTTCCGTCTTTTCTCAGCTTTAAAATGGCTCTCTTTTCTCCCAAAGACAGCTCTCTGATCTTTATGTTGGTTTATCCTTTTTAAGAACAAATGCAGTCTTTGCAGGTGAAACTGAAGCCTAAAACCACAAGTAGACGTTCAGAGCTGTTTATTGTTTAAACACTGTCTCTAACAGGACACACCTGGGTAACAAGAAACACCCGTCAGTCACATGTTTCAATATTTTTGCTCACCTACAAATTGGGAGGTCTGATACAAAACGTGCTATGTTCTATATATAAATCGACATATCTACATATAAACACCAGGGAATGAAAGCTGAAATTCTAAACTCTCTTCTCATATTCATCTTTTGATTTCAACCCCAAATGTCTTCAGTCTACAGCAAAAACAACTAATTGGCCCCGCCGTTCCAATAGTTTCGGAGGGGACTGTTTGCTTGGCTTGTCTTTCTTTATGTTGCGCAATCATAGATCAGCATGCTCATGGCCCCATTTAGCTCCACAGTTATTACTGCACCGATTCTTGCACTGGCAGGAATCACAGAGGATATGGCAGTTAATTGCAGGGTTGCCAGATTTGCTCTTTATTAATTAATTAATTATTTGTTGTTGTTGTTGTTGTTGTTACATCTAATTGGACTATATTCCAAGATCATCTTTTATAGCAAGTAATTGGAATTAAATCTTAAAGGTCTAATGCATTTCTGCAAACAAAGGTTAGGTATAAAGTGCAGACAGTGTGTCTATGATGTACAGAACCGTTTCTATCGTAAGATATATTGTAAAGATTGGGAGAGGGAAAGGGGGATTATTGAGTGAATAATGTCCATACATCAGAAATGTGACCTGGTCTCCCATTCAAAGGCTAAAAAAAACCAAAAACATCTGTCTCATTTTTCCAATGGCTGAATTTTTTGGGCTAAACCTGCCAACCCTGCTTAATAATATACCCTTGAACACAATTTGAGCAAAGGTATGTCTAATACCGCTCAAAACGAACTGCTAGACTGTAAGCTGGATGACTGCCATAAATCGCAGGTTTACTCTAAAATTTCACTAGATAGTAGCCTGTAGTATAAATCACATATGATAGCCTCTCCACTTTCCTCCACCATTTTGTTTGAGGCTGTGCCTTTATCAATGTTGTCCTGCAACCCGTGAGCTGCTGCTGGTACATTTCAAATACACTGTCATGTTCTGAGCTACAGAATGCCATTGGCTGGAATTGAAAACACCGACACAGTAAAATGAACTCATAACAGGCAAACCTTAATTAGGTTCAATAGGTCAAACATGAATCCTTTCAAGCATACATTATTTAAAAAATATCCAGATTCTTTAGATTTGCTTTTACTCATAATCGCATGTTATGTGAATTTGGACTTTTTCTCAGTATCACTTGGATTATAGGAATACCATGAGCAAAAATGTTCCAAGATGTTCATAAAACAAAAAATAGTTATCATCCATGAAATATTTCATATTTAATCCTGATGACCAACATAGAAAATATCATTTTTGAACAAAATATAGTAATAGACCCCTTTGGTGTTTGTAAATGAAAAGAAATGTGTGTACAGTATGGGGACAAAGAGAAACGAGTAGTCTAGTGACCTGATGCTGTGGTTTTAATCTGACTGAAGAATCTATCAAAATTTTATTTAGGAATTGGATTGACATTAGCGAAAATGTGCATTACATTACATTGCATTCCATTACAGTACATTAGCCACTATTGTCAGAGCCACTTATTATTATGGATTAGCACTAAAATGCTAAGCGGTGCTCTAGCCTGCAGTGACCAGCCATTTTATATATATATATATATATATATATATATATATACACACACACGCACACACACATCTCATAGAAGCTCTGAGAGAAAAACGAAAGCGAACAAGTCTCTTGATCATTACAACGTTGTTATTGAGGTAGAAAAATCTTTAATGAAAAAAACTATCCACTAATTTTAATAATATAAATCTTGTGCTTTGTCCAGAGCTCCAATCCAGATTAACGTGCAGGCCTTCCTGCGGGACAGTCAGGTGGTTCCTCTGTCCATGACTCACCAGGCGCTTTCTCTTCGAGTGGAAACTCAGGTGCTCATCGCTGGACTTATCCTGGCTGGAGTTTATGTGTTGATCATTTTCGAGGTAAAGTGACCAGTCTTCAGTCTGACTTCATGGCGTATGAACTGTTTTATGCTTACAACCCCCCCCCCCCACCACCACCACCAAAATACATGGTAACATTTAAAGCCATTTGCAGTATATACATATATGATAGTGTATATGTGATATTGCTGCAGTGCTGCAGTTCACCACTAGTGGGCACTCAGCACTCCTGTAGGTTTCAGTGGGATGTACTACTGCTTACAGGGAAAACAAATTCCATTAAACACACACACATATATATATATATATATCACTAATTATAAGGACACTGCAAAACATTTCCTATAGATATTACTGTACATTTCCAACAGTTAATTACAAGTTACTTAATAACTAAAGATGAATGCAGGCGTTAATTATTTCCTTAACATTACTCATGGTATTAATTTGTTAAATTATGCTTTCAAGTCAGTTCTGATGGAATAAAAAGCCAACAGTTGTGAAGGAGAAGCTTTGAGTCAACGTGACTGCCCAGTGATCCTACACTTACCTCCTGCTTCTAATTAATCATGCTCAGATCAGACGGATGACGTTTTATTAAAATGCCTATTAAACACGTGAGTGAACATCTCGAGCAGGCCGGAGCGGTCAGGAGACAGCGAGAGTTCCACTGAAACTGCCACGTCATGCAGAAAGTCTGTGGGTGCTCATAATGAATCAGTGTCACAGACTCGCTCCGATCAGCACCAGGATACAGAGGAACAATAATAGCGTTCAAGATGCAGTGGGTAGAATTTGGGTTTGAGTGGTTTAAGGCTGAAGTACAAAAACATTGTAGTGATTTGTTTACTGCTTGACCCTACATCCCAAAGATGTCCATTTTCATGAAGCCCCACCTCCTATCCATGTCCGTGTACATGAAACTCCACCTCTCATCCATATTCATGTATATGAATCTCTGCTTTTTATCCATGACCATGTACACCAAGCTCCGCCTCCTATACAAGTCCATGTACATGAAGCCTCATCTCCTATACAAGTCCACGTATATGAAGCCCTGCCTCTCATACAAGTCCATGTACATGAAGCTCCGCCTCCTTTACAAGTTCATGTACATGAAGCCTCGTCTCCCATACAAGTCCACGTACATGAAGCCCCACCTCCTATCTATGTCCGTGTATGTGAAGCGCCACCTTTCATCCATATTCATGTATATGAATCTCTGCTTTTTACCCATGACCATGTACACCAAGCTCCGCCTTCTATACAAGTCCATGTACATGAAGCCTCGTCTCCTATACAAGTCCACGTATATGAAGCCCCGCCTCCTATACAAGTCAACATACATGAAGCCCTGCCTCTCATACAAATCCACGTACATGAAGCCCCTCCTCTCATCCTTGTCCATGTACAATATTTGAAGCCCCGCCCCTCATCCTCTTATACTTATATACCACTATATATACTAAGCCCCACTTCCTATATACGTCCATGTACACTAAGCCCCGCCTCCCCTTCATGTCCACGAACCCGAAGCCCCGCCTCTCATACATGTCCATATGTACCAAACCCCACCTCCTTTTTGTCCATGTACATTAAGCCCTGCCTCTCACCCCACTTTAGCTAACTATATCATGGGTTATTTTGTGTAGATTCAAGACCTAAAATCCAGATTGTTCCAGGGTGTAACATGACAAAATATTAACTGCACCGTAAATATAAAAACTACCAAAAGTCCTATTTTGAATTCAACACCGCTGTGGTATAAATAACGAGCGCATAAGTAAATATGAATATAAATAAGCCTATAATGAGTGCACACAGTAACACAGTGAAGCTAGGCGTTTTTATAAGCAGGTTAAAAATATGGATATTTGTTGCAAAATGAGCCAGCGCCTCAAATCAGAGAAACCTTTAGCATTGAATATTTATGAATATTTATGAATATTTATGAATATTTATGCGCATTAAATGACACATAAATAATGCATGTTGAATTTCTTACACTAGACACCTTTTAAACAGCTTCATAGTGCTTTATGGAATATTCATGACCGTGGAAATATTTCCAGTCTGAGTACCGGGAGTACGATCTCGCCGTCTCGGAAAAATCTGAAATAAGAGTTAAAACAGTTCGTACCGTATTCTGGAGAGGATCAGACATTTTGTGGTCTCTTTAGGATCGTAATGGTTGGACTGCTTAAATGGAATTTTATGGGCTGAAACACACACACACACACACACAGTAAATGCTGTTCTATAAAAGTGTCAGAAAAACACGCCACACTTTCCCCCCCGTAGATATTGTGCTTGAAAGACAGAAAACCGTGATTTTTCCGAATGACACATGCCACTCTGTGATAAGGCGTCCATCTTGGATGATTACAGTGATTTTGTCTGTATGAGAGCGACTTCTCTGGATTTAAGCACAGGGAGAGCGTGTCTTTGGGACATTGTGTTTGATAGAACATAAAAGAGCAAGATATTTTAGAGAAGCCTTCAAAGTGGGAAAGTGAGTCATCACGCTAGCACTCTTTTCCAAATTGCCCACCGTTTATTGTTCATCTCAAAAATGGAGACGATAGAAACAAATAAAATAAATAAATAAGCTAAATAAAAAGAAACGATATGGAAAGGCCAAGCTGCTGAAATTTGACATTGTAAATTTAAATATACGTGACCAATTCTTCATCGTGAAAGTTATTATGACAAAAATAACAACAACCGTCTCCCATAAGGCTGCATAAGGCATACGTAAGCCCTTTATGACGTCTGTCATAAATATTGTGTATGCAATGTTATCCAAAGCGTATTTCGGTCTCGAGTCCAACGTTCCAACGTTTAAAACGATCAGGAAAAGGTTTGCGTGCATTAACTACATGTTTATTTAATATTTCATATATATATATATATATTTTTAAATCTGATCTCTGGCAGGTTTTAAAGCTTGTATTTAAAGTATATATTTTTTAATCCAATCCACACTGATGATGATTTTTTGATTTCACGTTGACGTAACGCTTGATTCATGTGGCATAAGATTGTTATGAGACATATTAGAACGTTATGTCAGCTGACGCTGTAGCTTAGAGCACTTTGTTATGTCAAAGATAACAACAATATCGATATCGAGCTCTACTTTAAGGTTGGAGAAAATGCACATAACCGTCGGTGTCATAACAACCTGGTTGTTACGGTGTCATAACAACCTTATGTCCGCAAAATGATATTTCTTGCGACTCGGGTGCTGTTTCAGCTTGACATAATTGAGGAAAACTATTAACATAAAACCTGAGGCAAGTGTCATAGTGTTTAATTTAGGGGTGAAATAAAACGCACGTAACTGTAATTACAGTGTCATAACATGGTCATAAGCATTTCTAAAAATCTGAGCTAACGCTGAGCTACAGCATTAGTTGTCGTGACTTTTAGCCTGGAAAATGTCGTCAACAATCGATGTCAGTTTTATACTGTCCAAAAAAAAAAAAAAGTGTATAAAATTGCTTTAGTTGTCCAGTGTCCATGAGCCCTCGAGTGTATGGCAGTGTGTGGAAAAAGGGTACACATGGGAATCTTTAAAAAATATGTGTTTATTTGTTTGTTTGTTTACATTTTTCTTCGCCTTTGCTTTTGCTGTTTTTTTTTTTCCCCAACTCTTCCTTTCTTTCTTTTTGTTGAGTGTGCTTTTAAACCCCCCCCCCCCCCCCCCTTGGTTTTTATAGTGGCTTTAATAGTCAATAAAATTGTACGTTTATATTTTTGCTATTTTTGTCTTCCTGTAGATCGTACACCGTACCCTGGCGGCCATGTTGGGATCTCTGGCCGCTCTGGCAGCTCTCGCATACATCGGAGACGTACGTGTGGTTTTGTTCATCATTACACACTGAAACATGCTTACAATAACTTTTTAAATTATTATTTTTTTCTTTTTTATAACTTTACAGGTTGTTATAATTATGTTAGTGTTTTTTTTTTTCTGATGAAGACCACTCACCTACAGTTCTCTATATAACCTTAATTACCTTAATTAATGAATTATACCTTAATTATCTACATTAATAAATGACTCCTTGAATGATTCACTTACATTAATAAAAATCACTCTTCAGGTCATTTACTATATTCTATTCTAATTGATGCCTCATGTTATTCACTTACATTTTTAAGTGACTCCCTGAGTTATTCACTTAGATTAATAAAAGGCTCGTCGCTTGAGTCACTTGACTCATCACATGATTTATTAACATTAATAAATGACTCCTCAGGTGATTCATTTACATTAATAACTGGTTCTTCATGTGATTCACTTACATTAATAAATGAAGTATCGTGATTATTTATATTAATAAATGACTCTTTGAGTGATTCACTTACATTAATCAATGACTCATCACGTGATTTATTTTCATTAATAAATGGTTCTTCACGTGATTCACTCACATTAATAAATTACTTCTCAAGTTATTTGATTCCTCTTTAAACGGTAAAACATGCTTAAAACAATTTATTTGTTTATAATTATAATAATAATTATTTTTTAAAACCTTATAAACCCAGAAGCAGTGATGTTATTCTGGAAAGCATCATCAGTGATGTAAAAGTGTTATTTTTTCTTATGAAGACCACTCGAGTGACGGACGTGAAGTGATGATGAGAGTGAGAATAAATTTACATGCCATCTCAGTGAGTAGTACGATGGAGAAATGAGCTGTCATGGATGTCACGCTGTTGTGATGCAGACAATAAATATTTACGTTAATGGACAGGAAGGTTTTTGTGAACGGAGAACTGAGCTGTAATTACTGCGAGTGTTTTAGAGTAATACGTTATTTACATGAAAGTCGTTGATAAAAAAGTAAAGCTGAATCAGTGTGTTATAGACCACATGAGCATGTAATATCACCCTTTGTTTTTTTTCCCCCTTTTTTATATTAAAGTTTAAGAAACATTGTTTTCTTCGTCTTCTCTATCTTTACAGATATTTAACATCTCTCCTTTTTATTAAAAAAATTGTTGTTTCTTTTTTAGTTTAAATTTAGTTTCGTTAAAAATTTTTCTTTTTCTTCAACATAATTTCCTTTTGTAGTTTGTATGTTTTAAAGTTGTCTTTTTTATTTTAATTGTAAAGTTTTAAGTCTTAAGATATTTATTGATTTCTTTGTCTTTATTTTCTTTCCTTATTTAAATATTTCACATTTAATATATAATATTTTTTCTTTTTCTTGATTGTTTAAAAATTTTTTTTTCTTTTTTCATTTTCTTTCTAAAACTTTTTTTTATTTCTTTCTTTGTTTTTCTTTCTTTTCCTCTTTTAATTTATTATTTTTGACTCTCCCTCTCTTTGGGGTTTAGCCTTTAATAGACAATTAAAATATAGCTTCATAGTATATTGCTAACAATCTGTGTGTGTCTGTGTGTGTGTCTGTGTGTGTGTCTGTGTGTGTGTCTGTGTGTGTGTCTGTGTGTGTGTGTCTGTGTGTGTGTGTCTGTGTGTGTGTGTGTGTGTGTGTGTGTGTGTGTGTGTGTGCTTCCTGCAGAGGCCCAGTCTGAAGACGGTTGTAGAGTGGATCGACTTTGAAACACTAGCCTTGTTATTTGGCATGGTGAGCAAACACACTTTTGAGTGATTCACTTACATTAATATATGACTCTGCGAGTGATTCACTTACATTATTACATGACTCCTCTGAGTGATTCACTTACATTAATAAATGACTCTGCGAGTGATTCACTTACATTATTACATGACTCCTCTGAGTGATTCACTTACATTAATAAATGACTCATTGAGCAATTAATTTACATTATTACATGACTCATTGAGTGATTCACTTACAGTAAATTGTGAAATGACTCCTTGAGTGATTTACTTACATTAATAAAGGACTCCTAGCGTGATTCACTTACATTAATAAAGGACTCCTAGCGTGATTCACTTACTCACTTACATTAATAAAGGACTCCTAGCGTGATTCACTTACATTAATAAAGGACTCCTAGCGTGATTCACTTACATTAATAAATGACTCATTGAATGATTCACTTACATTAATAAATGACTCATTGAGTGATTCAATTACATTATTAAATGACTCCTTGAGTGATTCACTTACATTAATAAATGACTCATTGAGTGATTCACTTACATTAATAAATGACTCATTGAGTGATTCACTTACATTAATAAATGACTCCTTGAGTGATTCACTTACATTAATAAAGGACTCCTTGAGTACATTACCACTTACATTTTTCACAGTTTTTAGTCCTGTAACTGAATAACGCTGTTATTTATAAAAAAAATTTTTTTTAGGTTAAATGGAGTTAAATATGTGAGTTTAAGGGGTTAAAGTAAATCCTCTACCAGGCCAGAAATCAGTGTCGAGTCTAACAAAGCTTGAAATTGTTTTTCTTTATTTTCTCACCTTCTTTTAAACCTGCTTCTTGAGTCGACATATGATTTTCTTTAATGTGCTAATGCAAACCACACTTCGGTCCTGGATAAGATCTTTATGTTGCCACGGAAACAAACGCTCCGCCCACTTCACAATCACATCATGTCCTAGTGTATCTCTAAATAGCACATAGTTAAGGTTTTATGATATACACATCAATTTCCTAAACATTAAACCAGAGGATTTGAACAAAATGTTAGTAAATGTTAGCTTGATGTTAGATTTTGTAACGTAGTGTTTTATCGATTAAACAATAACAAATGGAGTCGCTCAAAAATGCAAAAAAAAGCAGAGAGAAATAAATGTAAAAAATGGTGAAAGAGTGCATGCCCTGTTGCATACACCCACATTTCATTTTCAGAAACGTCATTATATTGTGGGTCAATTATATTTAATTCGATGGGAAATTTTCATCCTTAATAAATTGTTCTGTAAATGTCCTCGTCTTAGGCACGGTACAGGAGGAACGCCGACGTTTAAAAACATTTTGACTTTGACATTTTCTTCTCACTTTCAGATGATTTTGGTGGCCATTTTTTCAGACACTGGCTTCTTCGATTATTGTGCGGTTAAGGTGAGTTCATTCATTTATTTTAAAAAACTTTTAT
>JANDJT010000012.1:1569245-1579569 GCA_024331685.1 Stegophilus panzeri | reverse complement strand
AGAGTGAAAGAGAGATAGAGAGAGAGAGTAAGAGAGATAGAGAGAAAGAGAGATAGAGAGAGAGTGAAAGAGAGATAGAGAGAGAGAGTAAGAGAGATAGAGAGAA
This sequence comes from Stegophilus panzeri, assembly GCA_024331685.1. Lineage (NCBI taxonomy): Eukaryota > Metazoa > Chordata > Actinopteri > Siluriformes > Trichomycteridae > Stegophilus > Stegophilus panzeri. Next base: position 1,579,463 of record JANDJT010000012.1, on the reverse strand, counting down.
AGAGAGAGAGAGAGAGAGAGAGAGTGAAAGAGAGATAGAGAGAGAGAGTAAGAGAGTGTGTTGGTGTTAACATTGTGAAAAATGCACGTGTGACCTAAATTAACCAAGCCCTGAGAGTGTGTATGTGCGTGTGCGTTTGCGAGTGTGTGTGTGCGTGGGTGTGTGTGTGAGTGTGAAGTGTGTGGGTGTGTGAAGTGTGTGTGTCTGTAGGTTGCTTGTATTTATTCACACACAGTGATGAGACACTTACAGTAACTGGTGTGTCAGCCTGTAATTATCCTGTGGATCTTCTGGGATCTGAACTGGATGTGGAACTCCTTTATCACAGCAAAGTTGAAGAAAACTAGCACAAAGAGGCAACGTGAACAAAAACAACGACTTCAATCAGTCACGTGATTCCTGAGGAACACTTCTTTAACGTTTATTCGAGCTGCACTGATAACTGATAAGCGTGTTTTTGAAAACGCCGACGTGACGGGCCACGGCACTGCGAGAACAGAGCCTTCACGAGAAACGACAAAGCATTCACGAGTTACAGCTGTTTAAATCAGACAAGCTCCGCCCCATATGAGTATTCTGCATATTTTAAAAAAAGAAAACACGTAATGTAATGCTGTTACAGGAAAGTAATCAGTGACGGGGTTGTGTGATGATGTCTCCACCCTGGACGTTGATTTTTTTCCTATAACAGCACATCCTGACGTGTTAAGATTTGGATCTGTTAAATTACAACACGCCATACTTTTTTTTTTATCCATTTATAGCTACATTTAATGTTTAAAGTTCCTGTTCTCACTTACGTCATAGCAGCTATAAACAGTCTATAAGAAAACCCGTAGGATAAAAACGCAGCTTGCCGTGTTACCGAGAAACCGCAAAGAAGCTTAAACTCCTCTCTCCTGAAGACGTCGGAAACGTCACAGCCTTACCTCTGACTGTTCCAAAGCGAAAACAGAAAATGACTCGACACGGTCTGACCAATCAGAATTGAGAATTCAACAGCGCTGTGTGTAAAGGGTTGGACGAGCAGACGTGTGGAGGTTCCATCTGCGGCGCGGTTCTGGGTTAAACCTCGTCAGCGTGGCGCTGTGTGTGTGATCACACTCGTGTCTCAGCAGACACGGTGAACGGTGTAATGGTGGACATCGGTCACTCGGACCACCGTCTGTGGCCGTGGGTGAAGGAAAGATGCGTAATGAATGGCAGGAGGACGGTCTTATGTTTGTGGATGACTCTTTCGCTGGGTTATAATCATGTTATAATGCGTTCATAAGGCATTACACCAATCAGCCATAACATTAAAACCACTTACTGGTTGAAGTGAATAACATTCATGATCTCTTGTCAGCGGCACCTGTCAGAGGGGTGGGATATATTTATTAGGCAGCAGGTGAACAGTCAGATATCGAAGTTGACGTGTTGGAAGCAGGAAAAATGGGCAAGATTAAGGATGAGCGGCTTTGACAAGGGCCGAATTGTCACGGCTAGACGGCTGGGTCAGAGCATCTCCAAAACAGCAGGTCTTGTGGGGTGTTCCCGGTATGCAGGGGTTAGTACCTACCAAAAGCGGTCCAAGGAAGGACAACCGGTGAACCGGAGACAGGGTCATGGGCGCCCAAGGCTCAGTGAAGGCTCACCCGTCTGTTCTGATCCCACAGAAGAGCTACTGCAGCACAAACTGCTGAAAAAGTTCACGCTGGATCTGATAGAAAGGAGTCAGAACACACAGAGCATCACAGCGTGCTGCGTAGCTGCAGCGCCCATGCTGTGACCCCCTGTCCACCACCGAAATCTCCTACAATGAGGATATGAGCATCAGGACTAGACCATGGAGCAGTGGAAGAAGGTGGCCTGGTCTGATGAATCATGTTTTCTTTTACGTCATGTGGAATGCAGGGTGTGTGTGCGGCGCTTACCTGGGGAAAAGATGGCACCAGGATGCACTATGGGAAGAAGGTGAGTCGGTGGAGGAAGTGTGATGCTCTGGGCGATGTTCTGCTGGGAAACCTCAGGTCCTGGCATTCATGTGGATGTTACTTTGATACGTACCACCTACCTAAATATTGTCGCAGACTAAGTACATGGCAACGGTATCCCCTAATATCAGTGGTCTCTTTCAGCAGGATAATGCGCCCTGACACACTGTAGAAATTGTTCAGGAACGGTTTGAGGAACATGACAAAGAGTTCAAGGTGTTGACTCGGCCTCCAAATTCCCCAGATCTCTAATCAAGTATACTGTATGCGGGATGTTCTAGACAAACAAGTCTGAGCCATGGACGCCCACCTCGCAACTTACAGGACTTAAAGGATTTGTGTTGTTGCCAGAGCCCACAGCACACCTTCAGAGGTCTTGTGGAGTCCATGCCTCGACGGCGCAGAGCTGTTTTAGAGGCACAATATTCAGCAGGTGATCACATTATTATTATTATTATTATTTATGAAAATGCACAACACTTTACAGCTATCTTTGTTATGCATTATATAAATCCTTAACATGATGCCTTATAAGTAGTGTTTATAACACATTATGTCACCAAGCCCCATTATGATAAGATATAATGGCGATATAATGTGCTATATGCATTACTTGTAATGAATTCTTTTAATCATTTACGCACGCCTTATAAACAGTGCTACAAACTGTAATGCCTTAGCATAATTATAATTATAAAGATGTGTATAATGCCTTGTGAATGCATTATAACATGTTATAAATATATCCATAAGTCATCTTACTGTACATATGACCCTCATAGAAAGTGTTCCCAAAATCTGTCCTTCCTGAATGTTCATTAATCTGCTCTGTCTCTGGCGTTTATTGTAGTTGTTGTTGTTGTTTTCTTTCCAGTTTCTCACATTGATTTTTCTAGGCTGGAACATAAATGACAGAATATTATGCAGTTTGTGTTCATTTGTTTTCATCACACTTGTTTTTGTTGACTAATTAGCAAAGGCTGTCGACCAGGAACCGTATGTATTAGTACTAATCATGCACACGCAAAAATATAATAAAGGAAATTGACAGAAAATTACTTTGAGTAGCTGAAGCTCTGTATTTCTGTATTTTTAATGAAGAGATTGTGTTATATAAGGACTAAGTGATATAAATATCCTGTCTCATGTTAGCCATCTAGCTAGCATTAGCAGTAAAGATATCAAATGTTTATGACAATGACTAGGACCTAGGAGTATTGAATTAGGTTATGCTAGCTGTGTGAACCATGAATAATACAATCAATGAAGAATCTGGTTTACTGTTAGCTAGTCAGCAAATGTTAGCAGTTAGTTCGGACTTACTGTTGTATCTTGCTAATGCTACGTATCAGTGAAGATTCTGAACATTTTTAATATGGCTTAGAAATCCTGTCAAGTTAGCTTATATCAGCTAGCAGGCTAATAGGGTGCTAAGTTAGCGCTCTAATCGTAACTCATTATTAGCACAGTTTTCTAGTCTTCTAGAAAATTAGACATTATTAAAATATGACTTTCAGAAATACAGTCAGGGTAATGATTCTGTACTGTAAGCTAGCTGGATATTCTTAGCAGTTAGCTAGTTAGCAAAAGTTGGTCCAAGTTTTCTCTCGGTCTAATGCAAGCGGTGAAGATGATAAGCATTGTTAAATCTGCTAAAAATCCTTTCATAAATCCTGTCAGGTTAGCTTAGGTTAGCTAGGTGGCTAATAATTGCTGTTCGATTATGTAGCTGGGAAATGATAGCAGTTGGCGCATGTTAACTAGCTGGCTAAAGATCATTTGCATAAAGAAATGCAGGTTCCAGTACAATAAAGAATATCAGCGATCAAATGCCGAAGATTAATTGCGATAGTTTAAAAAAAAAAAAAAAAAAAATCTAAAAATGGATTATTTTGGAATCAAAAATAATCAATTGTTGCTTGTTGGATGGATAATCAACATGGATCACGCTGATCGATGACGTAAACAGAACATAGTCGTTTCCTTTCAACGCAGGTCTACCGCTAGAGGATCTTCATCATATAATCTGACATGGAGAACGCAAACACACACACACACTATCACACAGTCTGTTATAGAACATGGCCTTTAGAGTTTATTGTGATCTCTTACAGCCTGTCATCGATGAGATCCAGTGATGTAGTGTAAAGTGATTGCCATTCTTCTTCTCCTCCTTGCTTGTAGAGTCTCTCCATGCCTCCTGTAGAGGTCACTGTACACCAGTTTTCCACATTCTCTCTCTCCTTCGACGTTTTTCCAGCTTCTTCTCGACGCTCAGTGATGCACAGTGCAACCTCTTTCTGCAAAGAACTTTGCTTCTGTCAAGGACTTACAAGACTGCATTGTCTCTTAAGTCTTATCTATAGACCGATTTGCTAGCATTATGCTCCAGAGAGCTGATTTGCTCTATTCACTATCTTGTTTTGCTATCTGTTTTGCCCCTCCATCACCTCTTCTTATCTTCTACATTAATTCCCGAGCAGAACTATATAAGTCCTGGGTTTTCTGCTCGCTGCTTTTTAAAAAAAAATTATTATTATTATTATTTTTTATATTGAAGTTTTTGAAGCTCGTGTTTGTGGCGCACATCATGCGCCGCATATAAATCAGTGTGTTTATCAGAGTGTAAAATATCTTCAATACCGCAATGGGTGTTTCTGTCAGGTTCATTTGGTGGCATCCAGATGGGAATCGGGTGATAAACTGTCTTGATGGAACTGAAAATGAAAGCTTTATCACATTTAAATAGAAGTGCCATTACGAAGAAATGTTCTGAGACAGAAGCCGTTATGCGTCTATGCTTGTTTGTACTGGAAATACTAGCTCACTAGCTGTCGTGTTTGTTCTGCTCTACGGTTTAACTGCAGGGACTTGGCCACACGGGAGGCACGGGGTGGGAAATAAACAAAACGAATCATTCGAAAATCATTAAAAGCCTCGCCGCATCGATTCTGACCTGAGACGTTTATTACCACCGTGCAATCCGTGCGGACGTAATGCGTCGTACAGGGTTTTAAACAAATTCCTTCGTTTTCATTTTCTGATTCGATCGTCTTAATTATTTATGTTTATTAGACAAAATTAAGGCAGGGATTTCACTGTTTTTTTTTTTTTTTTACAGATAAGTGCAAAATTTTGCACCCCCCACATTGTTAAATGGAGAAAAAAACCCCACCTTTGTATGGAATTGGCGGAATACACTTACAATAATGATATTTAGTAGACGCCATTATCCAGAGCGACTTACATTTATCTCATTCATACATACACCTGAGCAGTTGAGGGTTAAGGGCCTTGCCCAAGGGCCCAACAGCGGCAGCTTGGCAGTGCTGGGGCTTGAACTCACGACCCTCTGAGCAGCAGACCGACGCCTTAACGCAAGAGCTACCTCTGCCCTATATCTGGAATAGGATCCAAAATCTTCACAGAGCAATGTCATTCATTATGCATCTACTATTGATCATTTCTCACAAAGAAACCAATCAGGTATTCTTGCAATCATGTCCTAATGATGTAATTAGGTGAGAATTGGATGGGTGGAGCCACCACTGAGATGAGATCTCAAGTAAAAAAAGATTATCAGCATGCAGTTAGTGAACATCGCAGGTGACTGACGAAGAAGAATTGCACGAATGGCGTCTTATGTAAAACCTTCACGGATCCATATTCATGAATCATTGTGCTTATCATGGTTGTTATGCTGTTCCTGATTCCCTGTCAGCGTTTTTATAAACTCTTTTTGCTCATTTTTTGCACTCTGTGTTGTAGGATTTCACAACAACTGTCATAAACTTGATGGAAATACCGTGTGGCTGCATATAATAATATGTTCTATTATTATATCTTATTGCGAAGTCTATAGAGGCTTTCTAAAGGGCTTGGCATGACATGGCGTATTGATTTACAACTGAATACGTTTATTTATTTTTTACTTAAATCTAGAATCCTTAAGGCTTCTTCGGTTTTGCCCCTCTGAGAGAACTCAGAAAACCCTTGAAGGCTATGTCAGAGGGATCAGCCAATCAGAAAGGAGAATGTTTTTCACTGCCGTGGTTTAAAATAACTTATGTACAGTATGTATTATATGATCTGTCATGAATCATATCCTAACTAAGGAGTAGTATCCCAACTTGGCAACACTTGACGTAAACTGTCATGGCATCAGTTAACGGTAACGGTAACGTAACACAGCTATGAAACTTGACGTATACTGTAATGACAGCTTATGACATGGTTATGCCAGTCCTGTGATGTGGAATTCAAGGTAAATATGTTATCCATGACAGAGACAATGCCTCTGTTTCATTGTAGAGAAACTAGTCAGTAGCTTGTTATGTTTTGTACACTTTTCTGGCAAGAAGATTCAGGATCTTGAATTGGCTCTGCGCCAGATATAGCCAATGGATTAGGAAAACGTTAAATGTTCCTCTCTTATAAGTAATACAAAAGATTTGTTTGAAGCAGGTAGTGGAGAGTAAACAAGATATTCTTGTTTATGGTTGGTCAACGTCAAAATGGCCGCTTCCTGTGAACGTTCAGCAAAAAAATCCGATGTCTGGCTTGCATGAATATAATTTAAAAAACTAAAATTTTTATTTATTTATTTATTTATTTATTTATTTATTTACACAAGATGGGTTTTCTTACACACATTTATACTCATTGTGTTGTTCCTGCCACTTTTTCCTTTTCCTCAGGGACTGGATTTTGCTGCGTTTACAGGCTACATGTTCCTGGGCATCTGCCTGGTGCTGCTGACCTCCTTTCCCTTTCTGAGGATTCTCTACTGGAATAAGAAACTCTACAACAAAGAGTCCAGCGAGATTATGGGTGAGTTGCGAAGTTGGATAATGCAATAAACATGATAAAACGGTAAAGAGATCATCGGTACACGTTGAATTTTGTTTTTAAACAAATGCAACAATCTATGAATATGCAAATTAGAAACACACTCATGCCATCTGGGCGTCCCAAAAAAGCTAGCCGGTTAGCTAAATGCTAGCAGGCTAGCTTGGATTTGTCACCGGATTTGAAATGTACGAATTGGATTTGGTTTTATGTAAGAGCAGCCAAACCTGTCTAAATAAAAATAAATAAATAAATCAATACAATCTTGAATATATTTCACATTGCCATAGCAACCATGATTTCATTTATCATCAGTGTTGGCTAGCTAAGTTGGCTAGCTGTCCAGCTTAGCACTTATGCTGTGGGGCTAAACGTTTTTGGGTACCCCCTTGTCCTCCTCTTTTTCAATTTGTTTTTTTTTTTTTTTTTTTGCATATAATTTGCATATCAGATGTGCTTCTGACATCACAAGTTCATCTTATATGAAGCCCCGCCCCTGAATAATTGTAATAAATAAGTGCTGAGAGGAGCTATCTAAGAGAGGAATTAGGGATTGGAGATTTTCCCGGTGTTTTCAGGGACTTCTGGTTTAGACCACGCCCACTTTTACATTTAAATCCAAGTACTGGTACAGATTGTGGCATTGTATTACACCCCGATATCTCAGAAAGAGTGTCCAAAATGAGGTAATCGATCAAATCGTAAATGTATTTATTTACGTTATCCTCAAATACAGATTTGTGGCTTTGGTATCAGTCTCTCACACACTCGGAGGATCAGGTGGTGAGCGTGTCCGTGTGTCAGATATAATACTATATTAATTCATCCCATTGAAATTCCCGTTAAAGCTCCTGTCAGTGTCGGGCTGAAATACAGCGCGATCTCTCAGCAGATGTGGCTCACGATGATGACCTCATAAATATATCATTAAACTGGTGCCTGTACTTGTTCTGCTGTATACTCATGCCGTTTCTCCTGAAGCACCCTTTATCAGTGATATACAGCTTTTTAATTTCATTATGATCTAATTTCAGACACTTTCCTCCCATGTTCCCTTTAGCCTCACCACGCGTTCCTGTTTCGACTCTAATGCTGCTCGATTAAATCTATAAATCTTGTCGTAGGTAACATCCTCCCGTGTCCTACGAGGCAGGAAGCGTGGACGCCGTGCAGTGTTTACTGTTTACTGCAGTTGGAGGCCATTTGTGTCTCGTTGTTATTACACTCACAGATCTGTATGTAAATTAAAAGTGCAGGAACTTTCTACGTTAAAGCGTTAATAAAATCTACAGCAATCAACAAAACCAACGCCTGACAGGTAATAATGAGCACTAGTTTGGAGCTCGTACGTCACACGGATGCAGGTTGTACACAAAAAAGGGTTTTTCAAGGGATCTTTGGAAAATTAGGGGTTGCCAGTTTCCAAAAATGGGTTCCATCTGAACGTTTATGAAATTCACTTTGTTGGATGTTTTTTGTAGAAACTTTAAAGTGCTCCTTGGTTCTTCTTCTTCTTTTTCTTCTTTATTTTTTTCTTCTTCTTCTTCCTCATTTTCCTCATTTTGCTCTTCTTTTTCTTCTTCTTTTCCTTCTTCTTAAGTTCTTATTTTTCTTCTTCCTCTTCATTTTCTTCTTCATTTTCTTCTTCTTCATTTCTTCTTCGTTTTCTTCTACTTCTTCTTCATTTCTTCTTCATCTTCATTTTCTTCTTCCTCTTCTCCTTCTTCTACTTCTTCTTCTTCATTTTCTTCTTTGTTTTCTTCTTCTTCTTTTTCTTCTTCTTCATTTTCTTCTACTTTATTTTCTTATTTTTTCCTTCTTCATTTCTTCTTCTTCTTTGTTGTCTGCTTTTTCTTCTACTTCTTCTTCATCATTTTCTTGTTCTTCTTCTTCTTGTTGTTTTTCATCATTTTCTTCTTCTTTGTTGTCTGCTTTTTCTTCTACTTCTTCTTGTTCTTCATCATTTTCTTCTTCTTCTTCTTCATCATTTTCTTGTTCTTCTTCTTCTTCTTGTTCTTCATCATTTTCTTCTTCTTCTTTGTTGTCTGCTTTTTCTTCTACTTCTTCTTCTTCTTGTTCTTCATCATTTTCTTCTTCTTCTTCTTGTTCTTCATCATTTTCTTCTTCTTCTTCATTTTCTTCTTCTTGTTCTTCATCATTTTCTTCTTCTTCTTCTTCTTGTTCTTCATCATTTTCTTCTTCTTCTTCTTGTTCTTCATCATTTTCTTCTTCATCATTTTCTTCTTCTTCTTCATTTTCTTCTTCTTGTTCTTCATCATTTTCTTCTTCTTTGTTGTCTGCTTTTTCTTCTACTTCTACTTCTTCTTCTTCTTCTTCTTCTTCATCATTTTCTTGTTCTCCATCATTTTCTTGTTCTTCTTGTTCTTCTTCTTCTTGTTCTTCATCATTTTCTTCTTCTTCTTTGTTGTCTGCTTTTTCTTCTACTTCTTCTTCTTCTTGTTCTTCATCATTTTCTTCTTCTTCTTCTTCTTGTTCTTCATCATTTTCTTCTTCATCATTTTCTTCTTCTTTTTTTTCTTCTTCTTGTCCTTCATCATTTTCTTCTTCTTCTTCTTCTTCTTCTTCTTCTTCTTCTTCTTGCATTTACAATTTTAAACTACATTTTTCCAATTCCAACAGCAGTGATATTCCAAAGCTGCGACATTATGGAGTAAGAGAAATTGTTGTTCACAATGTGCTGTACTCAGAATCAGCAACTAAAGTCCAAAGGGTATGTCAATATTTCCATGGGGAAAGTTCCTCGTATTCAGAGTCGGGTTGCGTGCCTGCTTATGTGGATTATCTGGGCTCTGCATTCGGATTATTAAACTCACCTGCGTGTAGTTCACACCTCCGAGGTTGCTCTAGAAGTGCCTGAGACAGGGGTTTTTCAATAACGTCTAGACCACCACATTTGGTTTCATTTAACAAAATGGCTCCCACTCATATTTGATCTGCCACATTGCTTGTCCCTCTGGAACAATCCTTCAAGCTTCAAGTTTAACAGAAGTTTAACATTTAGCTATCTTAATACTTAGAAGAAAAAAAAGGTTCTTTAAGGATTCTTCAAGGGATCATCTTATAATTATGGGTTCTTAGCTTCCATAACAGGGTTTTACATTGTTGTAGGTTTCTGGTAAGTATTCTCACAGAGGGACAACCCTCAGAGAGACTATATACTGCAAGGTATTTAGGCTTAAATAATAAATCAAAATAGTGAAATAAAAGAGAACATTGTTTGCGGTTTTATTTAACAATACGGTCTAGAGTTAAAAATAAAAATTAACACCATTTTAGAAGATTGCAAACAACATAAGCTCGCTCTCAGATTTTACATCATGTCCTTGAACACACAAACATGTTTAATTCATAAATCTCACACACACACACACAC
>JANDJT010000012.1:1550432-1569145 GCA_024331685.1 Stegophilus panzeri | reverse complement strand
CTCGCTCTCAGATTTTACATCATGTCCTTGAACACACAAACATGTTTAATTCATAAATCTCACACACACACACACACGTCAGATGTTCTGCATGCGATCACAAAACCTTAAAAGAAAAGGTGTAGTTTTAATTATCCACTCATTCTTAAGTCCCCTCAACATCAAACATGTTTATTCTTTGAACGTTGACCTCTCAAAAGGCTCCAAAGGCGTGTTCTCCAAAAGAGTGAGTGCATAATGCATACCCAGCTCATTAATAAGCATGAATAAACAGTACACAGATCCAGTGTGGGATTTACCTGAAAGCTTTAGCTCTGTGTGTGTGTGTGTGTGTGTGTGTGTGTGTGTGTGTGTGTGTGTTTACACCAGGTGAGAATTCAAGATCAAAGTATTTCATTGAGAATAATATGCACAAATTAAACAGTGCTATATAATTCATAAACTCTATAACGTTATAACATAATGTTCAGAAAAATTGAAAAAATCGAATGATATCGAGTTTTGCAACATCAAGTTCAAGTTCTCGTGTATTTCCTGTTTTAGGAATGATTTGTTAGAAATTATTGTTCAAGTCACGCAACTTACCTCTAAAAGCTACATCAGTAGGGAAAGTTCCTCGTCTTCAGAGTCGGGTTACGCAGCTGCTTAAGTGGATTTTCTTTTTTCTCCTTGTCCAGGTTATTGACATCGCCTGTGTGTATAGATTGCTGGATTTTTCTTTTTTCGTAGAAGCATCAGAGACTCAATATTAAGTTTCTCAGTATTGTCTAGACCACTGCCTTTAAACAAATCTTTGTCGTGCTTTTTAACTCACTGTTTTGATTGGTCAGATTAATAACAAAAACATTGCTGTTATTTCAGCTCGATGTGTCCTGCTGTAAAGAAAACGTATCCATGAGAGTGGAGTTATGTTTCCAAGTGTTAGAAAAGACCCAGAAACTGTTTTCTAGAGCCCAGAGGCGGAGACGTGGACGAGCACCGGCCGCCCCAAAAGCACCGTTGCGCCCACTCCCATTAATCGAGGTCTTCTTTGAATGGATTGGTATGAACCTCGTCAGGCCATTAGGTTGATCTGCACGAGGGCATCGTTTAGTCTTAATTTTAGAGGACTACGCAATGCGATACCCGGAAGCGGCAAGCCTCCACGGGGTTTTCCCCGTTCGAATTATTGTAGGGACGCAAGCCCTGCTGCTTGCTCAAAATCAGTCGGGAAATTTGAGAGGAGGGACCTTCAAACAGGAAAAATTTCAGTGAAATTCAGTACGAGCTTGACCTGAGAGCAAACCTCCACACCTTAAGCCACATAACACCGGAGAATTTGCTACAGGCGCAAGAACATCAGTTCCGGCTGTATAACAGGGTTGCACGGCTACGAGAGTTCACGCCGGGAGAAAAAGTGCTCGTTTTTTTACCCACGTCGATTACTCGCAAATTACTCGCCAAGTGGCAAGGGCCCTTTGAGGTTACACGGTAAGTCGGGGGCGTCGACTATGAAGTAAAGTGAATGGGTGATGTAAGGGGCACGACAGATTTACCATCTTAACCTCCTAAAACCATGGAGGGAGACGGTTCCCATGGTTTTGGCGACAGTCATTCTCTAGAGGGAGGAGCTAGGACTGGAGATCAATCTAAAATCAGCACTCCAATCCCCCAGGTCCTGTATGGAGACCACCTCTCTCCACTCTAAATCACGGACGTTACTAAATTACAGGAGGAATTTTCTGTGTTCTCGCCTCTCCCTGGTCGCACTACTCTCATAGAACACTACATTGAGACGACCCCAGGGGTGGTGGTGCGCAGCCGTCCCTATCGGCTACCTGAACACAAAAAATGTAGTTTGGGAGGAACTCAATGCTATATGCGACATGGGGGTAATTGAGGAGTCCCACACTAACTGGAGCAGCCTGGTGATTTTAGTTCCCAAGACTGACGGGACAGTTCGGTTTTGTGTGGACTTTAGAAAAGTCAACGCAATGTCTAAATTTGACGCGTACCCAATGCCTCACCTTGATGAACTGCTCGATCGTTTAGACGTGGCTTGTTTTTATTCGACACTGGATTTAACAAAGAGATATTGGCAGATCCCCTAGACTCCAGTGTCTCGTGAGAAAATGGGCTTTTCCACTCCGTCGGCGGCAGGCTGGATGGCTTCCCGGCCTGAGTGGCAGCGGGGGTATAAGTGGGGGGTGTGGACAAGCTCCGGGTTGTGAATGGGGGCGGCGCCGGAGAAGGCGACTGGTAAGGAATGCACACCTGTGGGGAATTCTCTTAATGAATGTTTTCTGTTGCAATGAGATGAGGTGAAGATAAGAGGGAGAGAGACACATTCCTCGGAGGAGAGAGAGAGAGAGAGAGAGAGAGCCACCAGCACGACGTGAATGTGTTTGTGTGCATGCGTATGTTAAAAGGAAAGAAAAAGAATGCTGAAAAGCGGGAAAAGAACAACAGAGCAAAATAAAGAGTTGAGTTTTCTCAAGCCTGTCTCCGCCTTCCTTCTTCTTGATCATCTGTGGAGTTCATCACACACATTCATCCAGAACCAAGTGTCATAAAAGATCCAGGAACCATGTTTATAAAAAAAAAACAAAAAAACAACAACTCCTGAGACTCAGAACCATGTGACAGAAAGGCCCCAAAAAACCCAGAACCATGTTTAGGAGAACCATGTAACAGAAAGGCCCCCCAAAAACCCAGAACCTTGTTTAAAAGAACCATGTGACAGAAAGGCCCCCAAAAAACCCAGAACCTTTTTTAGGAGAACCATGTAACAGAAAGGCCCCAAAAAACCCAGAACTTTTTTAGGAGAACCATGTAACAGAAAGGCCCCCAAAAAACCCAGAACTTTTTTAGGAGAACCATGTAACAGAAAGGCCCCAAAAAACCCAAAACCATGTTTAGGAGAACCATGTGACAGAAAGGACCCAAAAACCCAGAACCATGTGTAGGAGAACCATGTGACAGAAAGGACCCAAAAACCCAGAACCATGTGTAGGAGAACCCTGTAACAGAAAGGCCCCCAAAAAACCCAGACTCTTGTTTAGGAGAACCATGTAACAGAAAGGCCCCCCAAAAACCCAGACTCTTGTTTAGGAGAACCATGTAACAGAAAGGCCCCCCAAAAACCCAGAACCTTTTTAGGAGAACCATGTAACAGAAAGGCCCCCCAAAAACCCAGACCCTTGTTTAGGAGAACCATGTAACAGAAAGACCCCCAAAAAACCTAGAACCAGGACCAAAAGATAGAAAACATCCAGAAACATCAGAAGTAATTACCAGAGAAGAACCAGAAACTCAGAACCATGTTTAGGAGAATCACTGGTACGTGATGGCTAAAGTTAAAATCCCAGAGCTTGAGCTCTCCTAGAGATCTCAGACACTGTCCTCGTAAGCAGCTGTCCTTCCACGAGACACTTCATCACGGCTGCACCTTCTCCATTTTCTCTCCAATCTCATTCCACACCTGAGCCTTCCTCAGCACACCTGAGAGTAATACAATGGAATGAAGATTACAGGCTATTCACATAATAGTTCCTCTTCAATAACCCTCTTTGTACGCGGCAGTTCTTCGCGGAATACAGATTTTTCTGAATTCTGCTGTTGAAGGTCTCACCTCTGGCATTCATCCAGAAGAGTCTCAAAAGCCTTTCTCTGGAGTCATAATGTTTCTGTTCCGTTTCACTCGAGGCTCGAGGCACAGTGGGCACTTCTGCAATTTAAATCAATTCATCTCAGGAATCATTTCAGTGATGGTAATTTACATGCGTGTACATTAACACCAAGTGAATTATGTCATTAGAAGCCTGCTGATAGACACTCAATGTGAAAGTGGGATCGAAAAAGTAATTAAAGTCGGTGGGGAGGGGGGGGGGGGGGGGGGGTGGGGGTGGGGGGGTTGATGCCTGGTGATTTGAATATTTTTGAGTTCGAGAGACGTCTTTCGTGTGCTGTTGACCGGTGTGAGATTTTGAGGGTTTTGTAAATGTGTACAGGATAGACATGATTACTTTCACTGCAGGAACCCTTTCAAGAACTTTTTATGGTACAATTACAAAGGACTTTGCATTGACTGCTGAGCAGTAGATCTCTGTGAGCTCAGTGCTGTTATTCATCATACAAACAATCGTTTTTTTTTTGTTGTTGCTTAACCCCACGTTCACACTATCACCTGCGGTTTGTGTCTTGTGGGCGTGGCCTGTCTGATTTGTAACAGTAGCAGCTATATTATATACCGTCTAAAGCTAGTTAGTTAAACACAAATAAAACAGCTTTTATGGTTTTATTTAATGAACAGAGACACTCTCGGGTTAAAAAAAAAAAAATAAAAAATCATATTGTATTTGACATTTTCTGACATTTCTCGTTCTTTTTAATTGTTCTTTGAGAGCTCCACTTGCTCAACTAGCCTCATTACTTTGGATCTCAGTAAATCAGGATCTATTAGCCATCATCGCCCAGTAAATAGAAGAATTTCTGCTTTAAAAGGCAGGAAGGCAAGTGTTTTTTTTTCTCTGTGAGTCTTCCTGTACAGCGTCTGCCGTTCGGAGTTCCTATTTTATTCTGCCTGTATGAGGTTATTGGGTTCAGGGAAAACACTATCAGCCTGTATATTGGAGAAGCCGAGTGCAGTGATTCAGGACAACAGGAGGTACACATCCTCACCAATCCGCTGCCTGTGTGTCCGATCTGGAAGACCATCACAACGCATGCTGGTGGCTTCTCCATGCCAGTCCAATTTCAAATCTATAAAGCCGAGACTCTGCGGTGCCAGCGTGCGTGGTACGAGCTCCCGCTGCCAGAACCGCCTGGATAATATTGTTCCTCTATGAGGCATTTCAACTAAACTGTGTGTCAAGTAATTTAGTAATAAAACATACTGGGGTGTGCTGTTATAGGAAAATAATCAATGAGGTGGAGTTACTGTTTCCACCCCAAAGTTTTCCTATAATGGGTTCCTATAAAAAAAAAAAATGACACGTCATACTTTTTTATCTGTTTATAGAACGTTTTCAAAACAATTTAGTTCCTGTTTTCACTTATGTTATAGCAACTATAAACCTCAAAAACTCCTTAAACTTAACGTTACAGCGTTACCTCTGACTGCAGCGATGTGCTGACACTGGAGACTCCTTCCATAAATGTTACGTAAATTTACAATCTCCGTGCGGAAAACATCACAATATCCACAACTGCACGTCTTTTACATTCGTTTACGTGGAGCTACTGTCATACAAGTCCCTGTGAGTGAGGGAATGATAATGTATTATAATGAGTGCGTTAATATATTTATATAAAATAAGTAGAAATGAATATAATACATGATATGCATCATCGCTAATGTCAGAGCTGCTCTTACAGAAAACTAATCAAACTTGTGACCAATCAGAATCCTGAATTCAGCCTCTCAGTAGTCTCAATTCTCTCAGAAACAGCACCAGCGGACAGAATACGGTTCCGCTGACGGAGATCCTGTCCGATCCTGCTGATGAAACTGACTTTTACGCATCCAATATCATCAGTGTTTGCTGTAGTGCAAATGGACCCGTGCTCACAGCATCCACATCGCCATTACCAGCTTCCCACTGCTCCTGCATTCAATATGACACCAGAAATAAATATGTAAAAAAGCTTTAAAAAGGCTTTGAGCATGTGGGATGCACTTAAATATATAAAAGCTGATTGAATACACAGCGAGAGAGGAGCGTTCTCAACCCCATAAATGAATCAGAACCATAGTGAGAACTTTATTTCCCACTATCTTTATTGTGTTAAAGAATAACACATCATCCATGCGAGGCAGCGGCTTTCTGCCATACGCATATTCCCACAAGAGTGCTGCTCATTTTAGGCGTGGATGAAAAGAAAATTCTCTGTTGGTTTTTTTGTCTTTTCTGCAGAGCTGAAACACGAGATTCTGGTGTGGAGACAGACAGCGCAGCGGATCAACCCCGCCAGCCGAGAGGAGACTGCTGTCAAGTGTCTTCTCATGCAGAAGGTTCTCAACCTGGAGAGCCTCCTGCGCAAGAAGCTCCGGACCTTCCAGAGGTACCGCACACACCGCACGCAAATATTTCTCAGAATGAATGAATGATGATTAAAACATCACTGAGCAGAAAAAAGCTCATAGGCTACATTTATGTTGCCAACCAATTCCAATTTCCTTTGGATTTCTGACAGATCGGATATTGTTGCATAAAAATCTCAGATCGGATTTTTTTCCCATTCAAATGAGTTTCTAAATCAGAAACATATCTGATATCTGGTCATTTTGGCTGTAGTCAAGACCAAGACAAGTCCAAGACCAAGACTAGCTGAGACTGAGTCCAGAAGGATTCTTAAGGGGGTCAGGGCCAAGCCAAGGTCAAGTCCAACTGACACTGGAACCGAGTCAAGTTCAAGAAAACCATCAAAACCTTTTTGAGGCCTTAACTTCAACTAGCCGGCTTCGTCCGTGCATTGTGCCCATAATCAGGCTGTTTTCTTGAAGAAGAAATGACTTCTTGTCAAGTGTGAAAAGAAAAGACAACACAAACATTATTTTATAGACTTTAGCAAGATGCCCAAGACCAAGTACAAATGCCAGTAAGTCTGAGACAGTCCAAGTCAGTGCAGAAATGGTATCGAGACCAGACACGACTCCTACAGCTCTAGTTTCTTTATTCATTTGAACATTTTAAACTCTTCATCAAAGGCGTAGTCTCCATCCCACCACTCCTGACTTCTCAGCCTCGACTGCATTACCGGTGAGATTGATGTCGGCAGAAGTAATGCGGTGTTTGACCGAGCAGCAGTGGGGCGTACTTTTTTTTTATTTTTTAACTCCTCCATTAGGACTCGTATGATGTTTTCATGACCTGTTAATATATTTTGAAGAATCTGTATGAAAATGATCTCTTCTACAGCAGGGGATTACGTGAATCCCGAGCCCTTTTCATCCGAGCACATTTTGGCATGGAATAAACACGGGAATCGGATATGGGTTCCTGGTTTTTATGTGTTATGTAAAGATACGAGATGAGACGAGAAATCAGATTGGTTGTCAATATATTGGAATTATGCTTCAAGGCCCACAATGTATATACAGCCTTAAAGTTCTGGTCATTATCCAGTACCGTACATAACCAATGGATCACTCAAAGCCTCTAATCTAAGCGTGACTCGTTCACACACCACTGAACAGCACAATCTGTGTCTAACTCCAGGTCTCCGATAGAAATACTCACTAATCAGGTACGAGGGCGTGAACCCCACTGAGTTTAAATCACACTGACTCCGGTACGAGTCCGGTCCTCCTCACTTTGGGGTGTCATTGAAATCAGGGACTGTCGCAATTTCGCTTGAAGGACTGAACCAATTTTATGCCATTTTTTAGTCCAGGATATATCAGGGTACTTTGATTGTACATGACCTTACAGCAGCCCGTAATACTCCAATCTCAGAACAAACCATCTTAAGAAGCGCTTATGAAGCCATTTGTTTGGAGTGGTTCAATATGAAAGTGTAATTGTGGGATAATTACAATAACCTCAGTTCCACCATTAGACCGTTATGACACGATCAATTTCAGTGTCATATTTTGCCAGGCCAGGTTTAGAGAAGGTCAATAAGGTGCTTAGCTGCTGGGTAAAAGTCGTTGCTAACAGTTAACAGCTCTTCTAGCACTTTTATGAACAAATACAAATATTAAAATTAAGCAAAAGGCACGTATGTAGTACTTATAGGATTATAAACTTCTGAAGGACTATTATAACAGGATAAGTTTTTTTTTTCTTCAACCAATAGGATGTGTTTAACTGCTTGCTTTTGAAATTAATCATTAGCGCAACATCTTTCTTAAAGTGTGTTCATAGGACTACAGTACAATCGGATAGAATACAATAACTACGAATACAATAGTTTTCATAGGACTACATGACATGCATAAGCTCGTCATGACAACAGACGTAAACAGACATAAACATTCCAGACTCCATCAAGTGTCTTAAAGACTATAATGAAGGTTTAAACAGTCAATATACCCTTATAAATGTTTATAGAGTAGAGTGGAGTGCTTTACTGTTCATTCTGCTTCATTCTCGCCATATGTATGTATACAGTAGGACTAAATATCATTCTCCTTTATGAAGGTTTATGTAGGCATTGTACAGCCATATGATCACTACCCTGACGTAAAGTATGACATAATTAACACGCTGCATCGTACAGGCCCGTTTCAGTTTTTATCATATTCACAGGGACTTGGATGGCAGAAGCACCACATAAACTAAGCCTAATAATAAACATATATATATATTTTTGAATGTGTTGTTATTTGCTAAAGAAATAACGTGTAATTGTTGATATGGTGACGTTTTTTTGTAAGGAGACATTTATTTCACATTTGTGGAAGGAGTCTCCAGCGTCAGCGCTTTGTAACGTACACTAACATTCTCGACACAGGACAGGACATGTGGTTTTAAAATGTGTGGTCTTCTTTTAGTCTTTGTCTTATTTATTTATTTGTTTGCTTGTTTGTTTGTTCTTACACACTACCTTGGGTTATTTCAGTAAGCCATACAACGCTGGCGCGGTTCGAAGGAATATTATTGATTTCGATTGGACTGAAAAAACAGACACACTGCAAACAAATCCTGTTTAAATGTTCCGTAATTCCTCCACTTCACTGTGGTCCAATACAGCGTGATTGCACATTTAGACGTTTCTATCCTTCTTAGGCAAATATCCCAAGAGGACAAAAACTGGGAGAGCAACATCCAGGAGCTACAGAAAACGGTAAAGATGACAATGATTATAATAAAAAAAGAGATTTAAATGAATCACGATGATGATGTTCTTCCTGCCCACACAGTTCCCAGAGTAACCCCACTTGACAGTTCCTTTCCTGTTCTGCGGTTATCGTCACATTGAAGAGAAGGAGGACTAAATTCTCTGATTATGCCTGAGAGAACATAATTGGTGTTGGAGAGAGGCCAGTCTACTGTATCTCTTTCCTCCTTCACTGATTTGCTCTCTCTCTCTCTCTCTCTCTCTCTCTCGCTCTCGCTCTTTTTTTCTTCTTCTTTTGTACAGCACAGAATCACAGATAAAGTCCTGCTGGTGAAATGTGCTTCGGTGCTCTCCATAGTCATCTTCATGTTCTTCCTGAACTCCTTTGTCGCTGGGATTCATCTGGAGCTTGGTGAGAATTATTAACCGTTTCCACTTCCAGTATAGACACGTACCAATTGAATGCATTTAAGGAGGAAGTGCTGCACAATTACTCTGCTCCTTTTATTATAATATGCCCTGAGAGTCATGCTAATTAAGAAGAGCAGTATTAGCATAGGAGTTAATTTGTGCATATTTCAAGCCATCTGTTGACAAAGTAATTATTTGCAGCTGGGCCTAAAATACAATCAAACAGCACACCACCGTGGAAGCAATACAGTAAGACGTTCAACAAATATTTGGCTGGGACAACAGAAGGGCCTTCATTTTGTTCTTCTCAAGGCTTGGATTTAGGGTGGCTTCAGTTTGTCATTCGGACTGAATTCTATAACGCTGTATACATTATATAACACTGTTAAGGTTGAATTTTGGAAGACTAAATATTGAGACAGAACACACATTATAATGCGGAGAAACAAAAATAGGAAATCAATGTACAGGGTAGCGAAATCTTTTCCCTGTGAGTTCTTCCTGTGGATCAGAGCCACATGATTAATAAGTTGCTGCTGCTGTGTGTGTGTGTGTGTGTGTGTATGAAAATGCATTTTAGAAACTTTTTTTTTTCAGTTTGAATAGCCTGTAATTCATAGTTCTATGTCTGTTAATAACGGCAGTGAGTCAGTTGTTTATTATTCAAAGTTTTTATATCTATTAACGCATGCAGTGCAGTGTAATTCGTGCTCAATACAACGGTGTGAAATATGATATTCTAAATTGTATTCTGTGTTAAAATATGTCCGATTTGACTCTGAGATCAGATTACGAGTAGTGTGTTCCTGAGCGACCAGCGCAGCGATAAGAACCGTACGCTGTCTCTTGCTCATGCGAATTCACTTTGAAACGGAAAATCTGTGTAGTTGTAGTAACAGAAACATACGGTACATATTAAACACTGCTCGTTTAATTGGTCTGACATTATCTACAGTATATTACCTTTAAATACAACCTAAATGTAATTCATCATGCGTGTCATGGAACGCCATCGCCGTCCGGGATCAGGTACGTGAGCCCAGGCTTAGGTTCCAGCTTTAAGATAAACAAGCTTGACGAGGCTGTGTTTACAGTTTGCCCAGAGGCCCGGGACGCTAGACTTGTTTTGCTTTTGATGAATGAGCCTCCGTGCCGCGACTGCAGCTCCTCATCCGGATTTTAATTGAAGAGCTTTCCGGCTTTCTGTCATTCTCTACAGTACCTTATTACACCGGTTCCGTCCGCCCCCACCTATAGCAGGATACCGTGGGTAGTAGCTCTGTGCTAAATTGCCTTTTTGTCGTGTTTGTAAATTATTTATTTAAAAAAATATATATACTACCTGAATGCATCATTAAGCAAAGTACAGAGGCTTTTATTCTCACCGACTGGTCCTTGTTGTGGAAGTAAATCTTACCAGCAATGCATCAATAAACAGACATAAAAAGCAATGGAATTCAGCTACAACTATTTATACGCGGTGCTATTCCAAACATTTGTGACTTGTGCCTTTATTATTATAATTTCTTTTTAAATAAGCACTCTAAGGGCAAACTGATACTTCCTTCTCATAGTGCATTCACATGAAACTTGTGAATTCATTCTTTTGACGAAGAAAGTCGAGTATAGGAAGTTGTTGCTAGGTACCTGGGAAGTACATATGCTTAGCATGAACTTGCTAATAACTGAAGCTAACAAATATATTAAACACGGCTAATGTACAGTGATTATCACTACACTTTAGTATGACTCTGTAGTATGCAGTTATAGGACAGTGATGATTTGTATTCTCACTATGTTACCTAGAAGAGGATGGGTTCCCTTTTGAGTTCCTCTCAAGGTTTCTTCCTCATGTTGTCTCAGGGAGTGTTTCCGTGCAACCGTCACATCCGGTTTGCTCATTAGGGATAAATTCGAAACCTACGTGCAGATTTCTGTAAAGCTGTCCACTGTTAAAAATGCTATATAAATAAAATTGAATGGAAATTAATTTTGTCTATAGGCTGTATATCAAAAACTGAAAATATCTTGATCATAAATCAACCAAAACGTCGTCATGGTGCATTATTTCTACCTAATGTAATTCTATCTATTAGGATGAAGTCATTTAGAAATGCGAGCGTAAAACAGAAGCCCCTTTCCTGTTTTAGTTTGTTTACGATTGAATTCTCTGATTCACAGCAAAAGTACCTTTTAATTTTTTTCATCTGCTATAGTTCATGTATTTTTCTTTTTACATTTCTGACACAGAATGACCTTAAAGGACCTCCTGGATACTGGTATTAAACTGGCCCATGTTAGTAGCTAGCTACACTGTAAAACCGGATAAGTTCATTTAACTCAAAAGATTTAAGGATAACTAATTAGCTCAAAATTTTTAAGTTGATAACTCAATTTCTTTAAGCCAAATACACTTAAATATAACAAGTTTGAGTTAAATTGTTGTTCTATTTAAGTGTATTTGGCTTAAAGAAATTGATTTATCAACTTAAAAATTTTGAGCTAATTAGTTTCCTCAAATTTGTTGAGTTAAATGAACTTATTTGGTTTTACAGTGTGGTAAGCTGGAATTTGCCATCGCTAATATGATTCTTGTCTTGCAGCCTCAAAAAACAAACAAACAAACAACAAAATAAATAAATAAATAAATAAATAAAATAAAAAAATTTTTACTGAGCGATGCGAGTGGTTTTTTTTTTTTTTTTTTTTTTTACAGGCTCCTTACAGAACTGTTTGTAGCTAAATGTGTAATCATTCATTCATTCATTAGTCACTGCCTCCTTTCCTATGTTTAACTCGCTACAGCGGGGGAAATACAGTAAGTATTGAACGCGTCAACATTTTTTTCAGTAAATATATTTCCAGTGAGGTTATTCACATGAAATTTTCACCGGACTTTGGTATTAACTCCAGAAATCCACACATATAAAGAAATCCAAACATTAAAGTCCATAAATGAAGTTATGTGTAATAAAGTGGAACGACACGGGGAAAAAAAGTACTGAACACGCTAACTGAAATGTATTTAATACTCAGTGGAGAAGCCTTTGTTTGTAATGACAGCTCCAAGCCGCAGTATTCAGGTGTGATTTTGGCCCGTTCTTCTAAACATATTGTCTTTAAATCTTGTTCAGTTGGATTCGAGTCAGGTGATTGACTGGGCCATTCTAACACTTTGATTTATTTCTCTGAAACCAATTGAGAGTTTCCTTTTACTGTATGATTTGGATCGTTGTCCTGCTGGAAGGTCCACCCACATCTCATCTTCATCATCCTGGATAATTACTTATGGATTTCAGCTGGTTCCTTGCCATACCTTGCCTTGGAGAACTACTTTTTCTTAGTGTGTTCAGTACTTTTTTCCCGTGTCATTCCACTTTATTACACACAACTTTATTTACAGACTTTAATATTGTAAATTCTTTATATTTCCGGATTTCTTGAGTTAATACTGATGTCTGGTGAACATTTCATGTGAATAAACTCATTGGAAATATATTTACTAAATAAAATGTTGACAAATTCAATACTTATTTCCCCTGCTGTAACTTGTTTCCAGACAAAGACTGCTTCTTTAATCAGTAGTTGCATTTTAAATCCCGTCCTATTGACATCCCATTGAAATGCGGCACAGGCGATTATTCACCACATCCTGTTTTATTATATTATTTCTCTTTTTATAGATTTAACACTGTACATCAGAGGCAAGCTGAGATAGGACAAAAGGAAAAGGAAGCAACAGGAAATGTCTTGCTATTAATGTCCATGGCTGCTCTTCCTGCTTTGTGCTCTCTCTCCATGCATCAATCTCTATTTCCTCTATATCTTTTTTTTCATCTCTTGCTGTCTTTGCCTGTTCCCTGGCCACCTGCCTCAAAAGCTGATTTGCAATTAGCATCTCAATGGGGATACAACCACAGGTATAAAACACTCTCACACACACACACACACACACACACACACACACTGAACATAGTTTAAAGCAACCTGAAGAGCTTTACATATTTGTTCTTGTCTTATCTTACTTTTTCCCTATTCTCTCGCTTGTCTCCCTTGTTTTTCTCTTTGTGTCACTTGTTGTTTCTCAACAGTATTACTTGTCATCTTCTCCCAGCATCCTTATTCACCCACAAAATTCATCTCCGTGTTCACTTTATCTATAAGCAGAAGTGTTGCTACAAGACAGGAAAGGCAGGGAATTACCTAGGGGCCTAGGGGCCCAAGCCCTGAGCATTCAAAATGTCAAAATAGTGTATCAGGAAGCTCCTCTGAAGGGACCTAATCTCATTATCATGTTAAAATGAAGAGAGCTTACCTATTAAGAATCCGAAAACAAAAGTCGGAGCAAGAAAAGGAGGAAAGGAAGATGTGGGAGAGTGAGGAATGGTGGCTGTAAAGACGAATTAATTAACGATGATGACTCTAAGCCCAAAAGTAATATATCAATAACTTTGTTTCATTTTTGCATCAAGCAGACAGAGACACTGACATTAAATCTGGAACATGTCAATTTTCTTGGTATCAATTTAGTATTTTGCCAAAATTGGTATGTTAACTTGGCTTTTTAGGCCTGATACAATGTTATAGGGATAAAAATAGAAATTGTGCTGCTTTTTAGCCTGCGTAACGCAACAAAGCTTTAACGAGTCAGGAATATACCTGATCTAAACATTTTCTAGAAATCTGACACATATTTTGCAAGCAGCTATCCTACCAGCTAGCTTGTTATTTTAGATCCCACGGTCTTAGAAGAAAAGTTATAAGAGGTCATATTTAGAGCCATTTCTAAAAGGTAAGCCCTGTATTGTAGGATTCTAACATAATGGCTATGAACATTGATCAAAACAAAATAGGTCAGAAAGTCCTCATGCATTTTTTAAAGGACCCCCACAGTGTCTAGAATTACCTTGGCCTCGTAATAAATCATTGGCTAAGTCCCCATGACTGCTTTTCTTGCATATCTCCTGTCCCTCTCCTTCTCACTTGCTATAATCAGTGGCTTAATGATTTCCCAGTGGCAATCACCAGCACTCACCTGTTTAATCAAACTTTACAGAAGGTGGATGCATATTTAGCCCTTCTTTCTCCCAAGGATAGGTGGGAAAATTGGGATCATTTGTTGCTGGTGTTGGTTAGTTCCAGCATGAGTGTGTGTGTGTGTGTATGAGAGAGAAGTGGGAGGCTTGTGTAATGAGTCTTTGATTAGAGTGACCGAGCTTGACCAGACACATTATCTGTGTGTCTCATAGCAGAGGCTCTTTACTCTCTCAATGAGACCAGGAGGCACATGAAGATGAAATTGCACAGATAGTGAACTCCGTATGGAGGTTAAATTGTTTTGTTCTATTACTGTATCAGTCACTTGCAGGACCTCAGAGAGGGAAATGAATAATGAGTGAACTGGGTTTACTTTAGTGTACTCATACTGAGATTTGCGCATAAACTGTGAACTGCTTTTACTCTTAAAATTTAACATCAGTTAAAATGTAATCAATGCGATGAATAGAAGAACCAGCAAATGAACAAGTTATCAAGACTATTAATGTTGACACTATGAGTCTGAGTCAAGTGCAGGCTCCCAAGCGGTCAAGTCCAAGTCAACTCTGGAGTCCCAAGCCATAGAGCTTGAGTTCAGTCCATTGTCTGTAGGTTCAGTGTCTGAATCGACTCATGTCCCCAAGCCATCAAATACAAAACCAAAATCAAGTCCAAGGTGCCGAACCATAGAGTCTGAATCAACTCCAGTGTCCCTTGTTTTATGTGTCAAGTTCAGAGCACCTAACTCTAGAGTACAAGTTGAGTCCATTTTAAGTACAGAGTCTGTAGCACTATAATCATGCTGAGTCTAGATTACTGGATAAGCTGTAGAGCTCAATTAGACTCTAGAGTCCCAATCAGCAGAGTCCCTAAATCTAAAATTAGACTTGACTCCCCAATCCCAAGCTGTAGAGTCGACTCCAAAGTTCCAAGTTGTAAAGTTCAAAAATATTCCAGAGTCTCTAAACTGTAGAGCTAGAGACAAGTTCCTAGTCTGAATTGACTTCAGACCTCTAAACCATAAAAGAGTCCAAATAAACTCCAGAGTTGCATGCCATAGAACTAAAATCAATTCCAGAGGCACAAAATGTCAATTCCACAGTTTCTAGCTCTAGGGTTGAGTATAGGGGCCTAAACAAAAAAACAGTCTAACTCATTCCACAAATCCCAGGGGATAGAGTTCTATAGCGTCTCAAACTATAATGATTCCAAAGTCTCAAGCAATAGAACTAGAGTCAGATTCAGAGGCCTTTAACTGTAGAAACTGTGTGAAGTTCAGATTTCCTAGCTCTGGAGTTGGAGTTAACTTTAGAGTCCTAAACCATATAAAAGCTTCCAGACTCATCTTTAAAATCCCAAACTGTAGAGTTCTTTCAGAACTTTCAGAAACGGATTTCATTCCAGAATCCCAAGCGTAAGAGTCTGCAATAAACTGTAGAGTTTGTGTCAAGACCAAAATCCCAAACTGTAATTATGTGTCAAGTCCAGTTGAGTACAGGGTCCTAAACCATAAAAGAGTCTGGAGTCCTTATAGGTTCATTTCCACCCCAGAGTCCCAAGCTGTAGAGCTAAAGTGAAGTCCAGAGTCCCACACTGTAGGTTTTCAGTTGACGTTAGAGTACAAAACCATAAAAGAATCAGACTCATTCCAGAGTACCAAGCCATACAGTTCTTTTCTACACCAGAGTCCCAAACTATAGAATCAAATCCAGCGTTCCCACCTCTAGATTAGACTACAGGGTTAAAACAGTCTGACTCTTCTCCAGAGTCCTTTTACACTCCAGAGTCCCAAACCAGTCTATGCCAAGTCCAGAGTTCTAAACTGTAGCGTCTCTACCCCTAGTGTCTGAATTAACTATAGGGTCCTAAACCCAAGAGTCCAACTCAACTCCAGAGTCCTAACCAGTAGAGTTCATTTCCACTTGAGAATAGATTCACAGTTGACTACAGAGTCCCAAGCTGTAGAGCTAGAGTCAAGTCCAGAGTCAAATCAAGTTGAGTCCCAAACTATAGAGTCTGTCTTGAGTCCAGATTGCTTGGCTCTAGAGTCTGAGTAAACTTTAGAGTCCCAAACTATAAAAAGAGCCTTACAGTTATTTTCCATGCCAGAATCCCAAACTGTAGTGTCTGAATCAAGTCCAGAGTCCCCAGCTGTAGAGCTGGATTCAAGTCCAGAGTCGAGTCGAGTCAAGTCAAGTCTCAAACTATAGAGTCTGTCTTGAGTTCGGATTACTTGGCTCTAAATTCTGGGTAAACTTTAGAGTCCCAAACCATAAAAGAGTAAAAGATAAAGATAAAAAAAACAATTTGTCTCCAGAGTCCCAAGTCTTGCAGTTATTTTCAATGCAAGAATCCCAAACTGTAGTGTCTAAATCAAGTCCAGAGTCCCCAGCTGTAGAGCTAGAGTCAAGTCAAGCTTCCCAAACTATAGAGTCTGTCCTGAGTCCAGATTACTTGGCTCTAGAGTCTGAGTCAACTCCAGAGTATTTATCTGTATATATGGGGCGGCTGTGGATCAGGTGGTAGAGCGGGTTGTTCACTAATCGTAGGGTCGGCGGTTCGATTCCCGGCCCACATGACTCTACATGCCGAAGTGTCCTTGGGCAAGACACTGAACCGCAAGTTGCTCCTGATGGCAAGTTAGCGCCTTGCACGGCAGCTCTGCTACCATTGGGGTGTGTGTGTGTGTGTGTGTGTGTGTGTGTGTGTGTGTGTGTGTATGTGTGTATGTGTGTGTGTGAATGGGTGAATGAGACACAGTGTGAAGCGCTTTGGATAAAAGCGCTATATAAGTGCACCATTTATCTACTGCACTGTAGAATAAGAGTACCACATACTTTGTCATACAAAAGCCTTCAAGCGGTCACATTGCATGTCTAACGAAGGACCTCTGTTCTGGCTACTACTGTGGTGATGAACAGGTAAAAGCAGTGCAAAGAACAAGAGCATCATGAACGTTCCTGCTGACACCTGGACAGTTAACGGTGATTATTAAATGAAGCCGCCTTGCATCAAATGCGATGGGTTGATAAAATCAGAAACGTTTATACTGTGACGAAACCTTGAGAAAACGGAAAGGTACATACAACACCATGTTATTTAAGCATGTTAGTCATGCCATTTTGACACTTCAGAAGTTTGCCGCAAGCAGCGAGAGTGATTCTGAATGTTATTTAAGTGTGTTGTTCAGCAGCCTCTGAGAGGCCAGAAGTGTTTTATTTATTTATTTATTTATTTATTTTAAATACTGTAATAGAGTGCTGCTGGAGCGTGGAGGTATTACACAACTAATTGACACATCCAGTCCATCAGAGACTCTGGGAATATATCTCAGACTCTCTCTGTGAGGCTATGGTTATTATTTTCTCTGCAGGTGTGACGCCTAGAGCAAGCCATCATCACTGCTTTTAACCTAAAGTACTGTCGAGTCGCACAGCTTGTGTTTGCCTTGAAAAATCGCCGGGAGGCAGTTTTCTGTAAACAGATTAAGCATAGTCTCGCAATAAATTACAACACAGATTGTCTTCTGCCATTTTGTCCATTTTATGCCACTATTACATTGTAAGCTTTATTGAATAGCAATGCTTTTTCATCACAGTATTAACAGGAACACTCTGCTACAATCTCACTGGTATCTAAATAACCACCTGAAAGCTCAGTGTTTTTGGCCTTGAGTCATTTTTTGTTGCAAATCTGACTAATTGGCACTTCTGAATTATTAGCTTCATTTTCATTTGGATTAAAACCAAAATTGAGCCACATTTAAATGGCTGCTCATCAAAATCATGCAGCTGTTAGCAAAGACATGTCAATGATGAGGCAACATTTTACAGTGTCTTTTAGTTTGAATGGGTTTTTAATTAAACTATTGTGTTGGTTGACCTAACTCAATTTCCACATGGCTCAAGACTGTTTGTTGTTTGTTAATGAACTCATTCATTGTTGATACAATTTTTCTTACACAAAAAAAATCTTTACACAAATCTTCAACAAGGGAGCCAATAATTCCGGAGCCGTCTGTAATTTATTTATTGAAATTGTTGGAAGTAAAAAGGAAATGAGTCACGAGAAAAATGCCGATTCTGAAAGTTAGTAATAGTTTTATTACTGTGTGACTATAAGAAATATATAATAAAATAAAAACGTGTGTGACGTGCTAACAACATTAACACAAACTTAGCAGCTTGTCACATTACTGGCCTTTTGAGTGTTATGTGCTAAATACCTCAGCAATTCTGCTCTTTTCACCGTTTCACAGAAGGGCCGTGAGCATCGGTCAACATCTCACGCATAAATAATGACAGCAAACATGTTGATGGCGCTCAGATGTTCATAACATTCTGGTTTATTATAATACAAGTTTAATACTTGGAATTAAGACTTAATATTTAAAAAAATTCTAATGTTCAGCCAATCATTATTTCCATCTATCTATCTATCTATCTGTCTGTCTGTCTGTCTGTCTGTCTGTCTGTCTATCTGTCTGTCTGTCTGTCTGTCTG
>JANDJT010000012.1:1452292-1469539 GCA_024331685.1 Stegophilus panzeri | reverse complement strand
AAACTCACATACTCATCCCCTTCCCCCCCCCCGACCCCCCCGCCGGTGGAATCACGAGCTCGTACACAGCACAGCACATCGCTGAGAGAAACGAACTTCAACACTGCACTTACAATCCGGTAACACGTGGAAAATACACACCGAGTCCTTATTAACAAAGCTGTATACAGTATGTGTGTGTGTGTGTGTGTGTGTGTGTGTGTGTGTGTGTTGATGTTAATGTTAATTGTATGTTTGTATAAAACATGTTTGGGAAATAATTAGAACCGGGTTTATTTTCCTCACCAACATCACTGGTAAAGTATAACGATGGCTTCTCATGTCATATCAACACTACAGCGTTTTTACATGATTCGTACAGAAGCCCTGAAACACACACACACAAAAAAAAAAACACTAAAGGAAACAAAACAAATAAAAAAAACTAAAGAAACTGAAGTGCTTTGTTGTTACTTTGTTAACTTGTTATTTTGAGATATTTCTGCTGTTATGTTGAGTTTATATCTCACTCACGTCAGCGTGAGCTGGAGACCTGACGCTGGGTAAGGGCGTTTTTCGGCTGCATTATGCACACGTCTGAATTTTAACACTGTACTAGACTTTCCAGTACAGTCACTATGACAACTGAAACAGCAGCAGGTGTACTTGTATTTCAGGAAAATATAACTTGGTGTTTTACTTTACTTCCCTCGTCACTTTACTTCCCTCGTCTCTTTACTTCCCTCGTCTCTTTACTTCCCTCGTCTCTTTACTTCCCTCGTCACTTTACTTCCCTCGTCTCTTTGCTTCCCTCGTCTCTTTACTTCCCTCGTCACTTTACTTCCCTCGTCTCTTTGCTTCCCTCGTCTCTTTGCTTCCCTCGTCTCTTTGCTTCCCTCGTCTCTTTACTTCCCTCGTCACTTTGCTTCCCTCGTCTCTTTGCTTCCCTCGTCTCTTTACTTCCCTCGTCACTTTACTTCCCTCGTCTCTTTTACTTTATGTGTTACTTTACTCGTCCCTTTACCTGTCACTTTTACTCTTGTAACTTGTGACTTTTGGACTCATTATAACTATATACCCTGGATAATAACACTATATTTCTTGTATAGTGTTATATTCTGTTTTCTTTTACTTGATCTTTATTTCTTTCTTTTTATTATTGCTAACTTTTAAAAAAATAAATTATAGTTTTATACATTATAGTTTTATATTTTCTTATATATATATATATATATAATATCGCAGTATTTCAAGATAGTTTCTAATTATTTTGACTTAATAGTCCATTATTTGGGGAAATTGTCTCGTTGTTTAATATTTCACAATCAATAACCGATCAGTTGATCGATTTTTCTTTCGCTAACGTATTGAACAGTAATCTATAAATCTTATTCCATACGTAGTTTTACACTAAGCCAGATGCTACTTCAGCAGAATTTAGTTTTACACGTTTATACGTCTAATGATCAGCGGTTCACTCAAATGCGTTTAGCACGGAGCATAGCGTGTTAAACGATCAAAACAGTAAAAAATGATTTCCGTCAATTTATGGAGTTTATGGGACGTACAGAATTCCATCAATTTAGGCTTTAGGAGACGAAATGAACGAGATATTATGTCAAAATAGCCACATCATAGGTTGAAATTAAATCGAAGTTGATACATCACAATCTTGAGATATTATGTTGAAATAATGGCGTAATATCTTGAAATAACTTGAAATAACTATCAAGTAAAAAATAACAAAATAGTAAGATTAAAATAATGGCATAATATCTTGATTTAATGACAAAATATCTTGAAATAACAAGTCAAAATAATACGTGAAAATAATGATAATATTTTGAAATAGAATTTCTCTATAATCGATATAGAGAAATATTAATATGAAATAATGACATTGAAATACTGAGTTACATCAAAAGAATGAGATATTAATTTCAAAAGAATAACATATCCCTTGAACATGTGTTCAGAGTTTGCAGTTCAGGGCTACTGCATGTTGTGAAAATGATATCGCACGCCACAAAGCAACTGTTAATATAGATTTAGTAAGCGGATAAAAAAGAAGAAGAAAGAAATGGACATAAAACCGTTATTACATCCTCCAGTCGGATCTGTGAACAATGATTCCTTTAGTGAATCATGATTCATGAACCACGAATCATGAATCATGATTCATCAGCATGGTTTCTTTGGCATATTGACTGAACTGTCACCGCTTCCTTTAGGGCTTCGTGGGTTTTTTTTAGTTAACAAAATGTCCAACAAAACATGGCTGGCTATCAGTTTACCATATACGCTGTCCCATAGGTCCTATTTCAAATGAAAAATTAATAACTTGGTCTAAAAACTACACGTGTGAGCTACTACACGGTAACAAAACAGTAAAAAAAACCAAAAAACAGGAAGTGTTGTAAATAAAATAAATGAAAAAGACAAAAAAAAAAAAAAAACCCTTTATTTCAAAGGTATCTACACTGGGCCTTTATAACGCATCCATAAGCGAGGCTTATGTCAAGACATAAAGTTTATTTCTTAAATTATATACTATTTATTTTTATCACACCACAGCGCTGTTGGATCCTGGCTTCTGATTGGACAGAAGGCGTTGATTAGTTCTCTAATACAATGCGCTCATTCTAATATGTTACTGTTTCTATAGTAACGGCTCGCTCATAGGGACTCGCTCCACTTTATAAACGGATTAAATAATGTGTGTAATTGTCGATGCGGTGACGTTTTCTGTAAGAAGATTTAACGTGTATTTAACGTTTACGGAAGGAGTCTCCAGTGTCAGAGGTTTGTAACAGTCGGAGGTAAAGCTGTAACGTATTAAAGCTGTTGTTCTTTTTAACTTGTACTTTTCTCTGTAAAATGGATAATAGCGAAAAGTAATAAACTTCATGGTGATAACGGTCTTCTTCATGTTGCATCAGAACACACTGTCGGTGATTATTTTACTATAACTGCATGGCATTTTCTTTTAAAGATACGAAATCCTTCTTTTTTACTTCCTTAGGTATACGGTTGTACAAAGATTTAATGTAATGTAGGAAATATATTCCTATATATAATATAAAAGTAACGTTTAATAATGAATAAAACAGATGAACATATATAAATATACGAGATATTCATGCAACGTGCTATCAAGGCCCAGTGTTTCTACGTTTGAAATAGTGTCCGAACATTTTTCATTATCAAGCAAACAGTTGGACAGATTTAAAACCGATTTCCGCTCGCCGAGTAAAATAAAACTTCCGACATAACTCTAAACATTATACAGTATTGTTCAACTTAAAAAGAAAAAAGAAAAAAAAATCCGTCAAAGACCTGAAATCTCAGACGTGAAATATTACTGTATAGCACATTGTCTGCAGGGGGTTGATGATCAAATGCAGTTAAGTTTTTCTTTTCCGTCCATTATTTCCCCGGGTTTGATTGATGGTCTGATTCTAAGGCCCAGTTATAAACAGCACTATTAGATTGAGTTTCTACCCACGCAGTACATATGGCTTTAATTCACTTACCGAACCTTTTCCAGCATCGTGGGTGTGTTACAAAATCTCATCCAGACAGAGCAACACCGACAGTCTGAGGGGCTAGCACCACCGACAATGAACAGCTAATAATTATTATTAATTATGCCAAAAAAACCCTCGAAAAACACGCATCGACGACTGCTATGATAACGATAGCCGAAACACTGTTATCAAACGAGTATAAATCGCAAAATAATGGTTCGACACCGTCACAACGAAAGTTCACGATACAGGCATGAAACGCAAAAGGAGGACCAGTTTGTCTTCACTTCACCACACGTTTCTGATGAACTCAATACATCAACAACTGAACACGAGACAAACCTAACCTCAAGAAGGGAACCTCAAGAAGTAAATCATACCAGATATAGGAAATGTCAGAATAGGCGTCGAATTATGATGGAAAGAAAACTGGAAAAAAAAAACAAAAAAACAACAACAACGAACTTTATTCAAGTAAATGCTACCATTAAATAAATAAATTAAAAAAACAACAACTAAATAATATATTGCTATTGAATGACGTTACAAATAAATACGGCATAATTGTAAACCCATGACAGTGTTTTTTTTTTGTTTTTTTTTTTTAAATTGTGTATAATACAAAAATAAATAAATAAATAAATAAATAAATAAATAAATAAATAAAATAATGAACAAAAATCAGATTGCCTTCATACATGTATTCTCAGCTTTGTTAGAATGAATCCTTTGGCTATGACCACCGTTTGAAGTAGATGTTATAAAGTCATCTTAATAATGCGGATCATCAGACAGTGACCCTAAGGCAACTCAGTATCACAATTGAACAAATAAATTTGGTTATGAACACAGTGGTAATGTAGGGTTACTGACTATAGAATTCTGGGAAGATGCAAATTACAAATAAGAAAGAAAAAAAAAAAAGAATTGAAAAAAATAAAAAATTAATAAAAAAAGGGGGAAAAAAAAAAAAAACTTTACGTGTGTCATAAGACTGACGTAACCACGTCATAAACTGTGTCGATCTTAACATGCAGTCTTACTGTTCAAGTAAAGTTTGATGGTATATATATATATATTTTTTAAAAAATGTAAATAAAAATAATTTCTTTTTGAGAAAATTGAGTGATCCAAACTATCGTCAGCTAAAGCTTCTTCTGTCGTTGGGATTGAGTTGATTTTGCTTGTATTTGATTCTTAGATGCACCTCGATTCTCTAATGAAACGATGTACAATAATAATAATAATAATAATAATAATAATAATAATAATAATAATAATTTGGCCTAAACTAATTAGCATGTGCACTGTGTATACGTATAGCTAGCAGATTTGAAGATGGACAAGCTTTTAAAGTGGCTGTTTTGGAATTGTTGAATATTTCTGAACTAAACGAAGAACAGGAACTGGATATAGGCACGTTCAAACTGTCATAACAAGATTTACAGAAGATTTACATAACAAGTATTTTGGGAATACAAATCACATCTCACATTTTTATTGAGAGTTCGGAGCTCTCAACAGAGGGCCCTCGAGCGAGTGACGAAACTTTCACGTAATTCTGAAAGCACAAAGCGAATTACCCGGGCCGCTGCAAGAACGTTTGCGTCATTGTTGAATGCGCTGGAACGGAGGTGCAACATTTTACTTTCTGCTTTTTTTTTTTTTTTACTTTAAAGGTAAAACTGGGTGAAATGGTTAAAACATTAAAAATTTAGTACATCGGCGTTAACACAGGGAAAGTTCCTCGTATTCAGAGTCGGTTTGCGCACACACGTAAGTCAATTCTCTACTAGGGTCGCACGGGGTGTAAATACAAAAAATTAGCTGTAGCGCGCTAACGTTATGCTAACCGCGGTGTGTAAATTTTCTAATTAGCCATGTTTGCTAGTAATTTTACGATTTTTTTTGTAGTTCATTTACAAATTCAGTTATTTACTCCTAATTTTGTGTTCATCCTCAGTGCTCGGAGGACGATTTCCATTTGCAGTGCTCTAGGGAACAACACATGAAATATGTGGCACATTGAATTAGTTGCTTGTCAACTGTATGATTGTTCTCGAGTTTTTCCAACAGCCAGTTATTCATTCTCATTAATAAAGTCTTCAGAGGAAAATTCAGTTTGTCTGTTTCATTTATTTATTTATTTATTTATTTATATCTATATATTTCTGTAAATTTGGTTCTTTTTGTAGATTTGAATAATAAATTAATATAATATTGCGCGATACTACTTGGTATCGTGATACTTCAGCTGATATAGTATCGCAAGATATGTTTATGGTATCGTGACAACCTTATTCTGTACTACGCTTAAAGCTCATTTTAAGTGTTGTTCATAATATTAGCGATAAAAACCATAATATCAATTTCAGCGTGACATATTGTGTTTACATCAAACTGTTAGACAGTGGTGCTGGACTTAATATCATCCCTCAATCGAGTCGATATCTCGCCTGAATCAAGATCTGAATCACACCTCTGTTTCACACAAGCTCCGCCCTAATGCCCTAATTTCTCTTCTGAATAGCGCTAAAGTCGGTAGTTATGTGTGAGGTCTGAATACTGATGCGTGTAATTTCATGAATACAGCCCCCCCGCTTATAGAATCGAGATGCATCAAGAGTCTTTTTATAATCGCATGGTGAAAGCCTGAATCGAAAACCGGGCCTAAACATTTCCACCCCTAACGAGTACAACTTCCAACTTTGGCCAGGCCCAAATATAAACTTGGATCAGGGATGATATGAGCTCTTATAACACATGCAATTATTATTGTAACGGATTAAAACTTACAGGTTTAAATAAGTTTTTTTTTTTTTTTTTTTTTTAAAAACCCAAAAAACTTTTGCTTCCTTTTGTGTTGGGAAAAAAAAAAAAAAAAAAAAACTACTATAAAACTTTCCTACATATAAATATAATATAGGAAAAGGTTTAATTCCTAAACAATTAGCCTATGATATGATATTCCAATAAAACCTACTTTGTTGTGCTAAAATTGCTGTGAAGATTCAAAGTGGAGCTTAATATTATAATAAAGAGCATGCAGTGAGAGTAACGTCAATTTTAGAAATGACTTTGTGGAAAATAAGTCATGACCAAAAGCTGGAATAAAGCACAGAGTGACCCCGTCAGCGGTCAGTCAGAACCGGGAGCTGAACTCGTCTGTGAAATTGATACTGCTCTCTCTCAGGCAGATAGCTACCCCATCCAGAAGAAGGCACTATGGATGGCTCTGAATGCTTCTCTTCACCAAAGCCTGGTTTTGACTGATCGCTGGTCTCCACCTTTGGGAACCACCTTCGTATTTAGATGTCATGGGGTTGCATGCTGTGCAAGGCTTTCCCACCCCCAACCTTTCAGAGCAGCTTTATCCACTTGTACTACGACTTTTTTCATTAAAAAACAAAACAAACAAAAAACAAAATACATCACGCTTCTGTGATAAGTTAACTTTTTTTTTTTTTTCCTTGGTACCTGAAGAACAAAGGCAAAGAATTCTGGCAGGGAAATGCTACCAGACATAACGCCTGTGGACTTCCGACTGTGTAGAAAGAGCCGGACTCCTTAGCTTAAGGGCTTGGAAAGTATCTCCTTGTAACTTTGTTATGGCAAAGTGTTTTTTTTTTTTTTTTAATGTTTCCCAACCAACTGGAGAGGTCTTTGACTGAACAAAGTTCCCATTCTTTTTGACCATACCTTAGAAAGTCTTGGTCCTGCCCGAGTCAAGTCCTCTGTGTCTTCGAAAAGGAAAC
Organism: Stegophilus panzeri; assembly: GCA_024331685.1. NCBI lineage: Eukaryota > Metazoa > Chordata > Actinopteri > Siluriformes > Trichomycteridae > Stegophilus > Stegophilus panzeri. Next base: position 1,462,278 of record JANDJT010000012.1, on the reverse strand, counting down.
GGGTCGATTGCTAAAGATAGAGGTAGCCTACCCAGTAGACCACATTAAACAACAAGAAAGAGGTGGGAAAGAAGACACGTGAGTATGCGTCCAGTTCCAAGATGTCTATGTGGACTCTGCCCTTTCTCCAGGCCCCGCCCTTGCATTCCTCATAGCAGCAGAAGAAGCTCTGGCAGTCTTTTCCATCCAGGCATTCATACAGACAGGCGTCATCAAATTCCTGCCAGTACATGGAGTTGTTCAGAGCGATGACCGTCGGAGGAGGTCCCACGTCCAGCACTGAGTAGTTCTGTAAGACCATCACAGAATTATTGTTTAATAATTAGTTTCATGTATGATTGGTGCTAATGGGGCCATGACTCGGCCTAATAAACTCAAGAAATATTCTTCTGTTAATAAGACACAAGCTTTAAAAGATAATCCTGTTTTAATTGTAAATGGGATCAGTGTAGGGTCTGTGGAGCCTTTATACTAAGGTATTTTCCTGCTGGCAGTTTGTAACATTAATCCATTAATACATTCTTTCTTCAGTAACTGCTTTATCATGGTCAGTGCCACAGTGGATCTGGAACCTATCCCAGGAACGCTTGGTGTGAGGCCAGAATACACACCAGTCTATTGCAGCACACCATGCACACACACACATCCTCTATTAAGGTTGGCTTAAGGTTTAGCATAGCCAGTTCACCTACTGGTACGTTTTGGGAGAAAACCCACACGGTCCCTGGGAGAACATGTGAAACTCCACACAGGCAGTAACCCGAGTTCAGGATCGACCCTGCGGACCCCGGAGCTGTGAGGTGGCAACACTCAATTCATGGTATCAACATATACGCAAATACACTCCACCTCCACCTACCAGGTAGCCAAACTCGCTGGCCATTTTATTAGATACACATACCAGTGACACTGACATGGTGTTGTGTACTGTGCTAGTACAAGTGGATCAGGGGTTTTAGGTTATCACTAGGTCAGTCCACCAAGCACAAATCCCCATATACTATCTTCTCTGTGGTGGTCTCTTTCGATCATTGAAGAGGTGGGGCGGGGGCGGGGGGGGGGAGATACACTGTGAAGAGAGATGGACCTGATAAAAGGGTCAAGGAGTGTAGCTATAGGGTATGGACCGGATAAAGTGGCTGCTCAGTAAATATGGTAGTGAGAGATGAAGAACATTGCTCTCTCTTTTACAGAGATTACTTAACTTAACCCACAATCACCAGTTTGGCATATCTGATCAATTTTGTTTCCCCAAAGAGCTCTGATGCTCTGCTCGTACTATTTATAACTGAAATAAATCTGAGGTCAGCCTTATAGGCCTTGTATTCACAGTTTGGTAACACTTTATTTGGGGAGCCTCCATAGCACTCCATAGCACTCCATAGCATTCATGCCTTCATTGCATGAATGTTTTATCAAGAAAAGGCCAAGCATTCATAAAAGCTTTATGCTAAAACTTACAAGGTCACATTAAAAATGAAGGAAGAGCCCTTGATTATCATTATGAGTAAACTGTTCAAGATTGTTATTGTATTTTTTTTTTATCCTTCTTGCAAATTATTCCTCATTTTTTAGTACATAATGTTTTGATATACATATACGAAACATCTAATGCATTCATCAGTTATGGTGCTTATTGGCTGTTCCAATAAATCCTAGAAGATTTCTATGAATGTGAGGTTCTCCAGTAGGCTCTCCTGGGTTTATCAGATAAATCTGGCCACCACCCATACAAAGAATCCACCCCACCATGAGAAATCAATTACTGACCTTTATCTCAAGGTGCTCTGGTACCAAGTATGCTTTTAAGCAACCTTGTGTTTGAACAAGGTGTTCCTGTAACTTGCACAGAAATCTAATAACATTTATCTCCTACTTGTGTTCAGATTTACAGATCTCCTATGGCACAGGTTGCCAATGCTCATCCTGGAGAACCCCCTGTCCTGCACATTTCAGTGTTTATCCTGCTCTAACACACCCACTTTAACTCAGGAAAGGCTGTTATTTACCTTTGTGGTTGAATAAGGTGTGTTAGAGCAGGGAAAACACTAAAACTTGCCGGACCAGGGCTGGGAACCTGTGATCTATAGAAAACAAGAGGCCACTTTCTAGTCAGGAAGTTTGTTTTGGTGCTTTCTACAGCGTTTTTGAGGGTCTTCTAGAGTATTTCGAGGGTTTTGGTGTTTTCTAGAGCAATTTTTATTTATTTATTTATTTATTTATTTATTTATTTTTTAAGGGTTTTCTAGAGCGTTTTTTTTTAGGGTTTTCTAGAGTATTTAGAGGGTTTTCTGGAGTATTTAGAGGGTTTTGGTGTTTTCTAGAGCGTTTTTTAATTAATTATTTATTTATTTTTATAGGGTTTTCTAGAGCGTTTTTGAGGGGTTTGGTGTTTTCTAGAGCATTTTTGAGGGGGTTGGTAAGCTTGTACTATGTGTGGATATAATCTATCTTCCATTTTTGAGGATCATTCTGTCCAAAAGTCTATCACTTGCTTGCCCCCTGATTAGCACTGCACTTGTCTTCTACCCTTTTTTTAATAGATGGGTAGATAACAAGATGTCACAGTGTTGGGCTAAGCCCAACTGGTTGATGTGGGTGGCCTGGTCACCAGGGACTCGCATGTGGGCACCACTCCCAGACGTGGCTCCAGGTAAACCTAATCCAACCAGTATTTGGGCTACCTTTATTGTACCTTTCATGGGGGTCTATAGGGATCATTCTTTGTCTGAGCTCTTGGTAACACAGAAAATAAACCTTTTATAATTCCTCCAGCACAGTTTTTTAAAATAAAATATTGAGGTAGTACTTGTGAGTGTGTTATGAAGGCCCAAGTTGAGTCAAATAACTGTTTCACAGTTCTCCCAGCATCTGTAATATTCAGGTTTGTTGAAAAGGTACTTAGCCTCGTGTTCCAGGTTCATTTAATGCTAATTGCAATCAACGATTATTATATAACTCACCTCTTTGTAGATGTAAATGAATATAAGTCTGAGGCATTAATTTGAAGTGGGAATAATTACATATTTACTGCTGCTGTCTCCAGCTGTCCAATCACGATGTATTCGCATAAGAGCAGGAAGGTACTGTATATATTAAAGTTGTAGTTTTTAAACATCCTGCAAATGATCTCCATGTCGAGCTGCTCAGCACCCTGATTTCCTTAAAATCCACCAGTACACAAGGCCTAGGACAACCTCAGTATTATAAGGTTCTAACTGGCTTTTTGGTCATAGATGAGCTACCCATGTAAACATCATTAGTGGGAGATATTTTATTCTCATGCTCATTTTTTCATTTTAAAAAGGTTATTGGTGTAATATTTGAAAAAAAAAAACAAAAAACAAAAAGCCCTCTACAAACTCACAGATCCCAGACAACATTGGTTTTATAAGGGTCTATCTCCCAGCCAATCATCATGACAGAGAAAAACAGACATAAATCCTCAGCATGATGAAACCTCAGATGTAAATGTTCTACATATACTCCATTTGAGTAAGCTAGCTGCATGTTGCTAGCTACATGCTTAATATTCTTAATAAACCAAACTTTCCAGTGTAACCAGGGACTGAAGGTCAGCTAGCAGAAAAATAAAAACCTACCAAAAAGCATTTATGAGCATAATGTGGTCTTTATATGCTCAAAATGTCTTTAATTATTTTGTGAGAATAAGAGATTGCTTAAAAAGAATGAGACAGTCGGAACCTTTAAAAAAACCAAACAGCAACTGAGTTTACAGAGTAATAAGAGTCTTTGTTCACTGTTCCACTTTCTAAATGCTTCGGAATTCCCAAAACGTACCTTCAATTCCAGGATTTTAGTCTTGTTCTAGCTGGAACGTCAAACGTTTGATGATCTTTAGCCAGATACAACCTTATGACACTAATACTAAGGTCACAATATGTTGAGTGGGGTCAGTTCGTATTCATTTTGGTTGAATGTTACAAACTGCTCATGGAAAGCGATAGTGAAAACACTGCTAGTTATGTCTATGACGACATGGTGTAGCCCTTACCGGTCTTTTCGTCTTGTTACAGGTCGGCCTGCGAACACTGTACGAGTAATAGTTGAGCGTCGCGTACTCCATGAGAGCCGCAAAGACAAAGAGAAAGCAGACGGTCACGAAGAGGTCCATGGCGGTGACGTATGAGACTCTGGGTAACGACGTCCTGGCCACTGTGCTCAGCGTGGTCATGGTTAACACTGTGGTTATTCCTGTGTGGAAAGGATAAACAAATTCTGATTGAGATGCATGATGGGAGTCTGTATTGTGATACAAACAAACTCCAAGCATGTTGCTCTTTACATAATAGACACCCTGGTGGTTTCAAATCAACAAATTTGCAATCAACAAAGCGTAAACTCCTCTGTCCTGAAGTTACAGCTTTACCTCTGACCGTTACAAAGCGCTGACACTGGAGACTCCTTCCGTAAATGTTAAATAAACGTCTCCTTATGGAAAACTTCCCCATATCAACGACTACACATCAGGAGCGTCCCTCCGCATGAGCTCTTGCTATAGAAACGATAACGTATTAGAACATTAATATAAACCTGTGATTTGAGCTGCTGTTATAGGAAATGATCCAACACCTTCTGAACAATCAGACGTCACCATACGATATTTCGGCCGTGAGGACGTTGTCTCTCGCTTCGACACCTTTCTTGACGCTTCAAATTGCGACACCCACCCACACACTTAGTCTAACTCTTACACATTCACATGCTGAGCTTCACTCTCCCTCGAACGTTACAGAGATGCTACCGAACCCCACTGACTGCCCCACCGTTTTCCAGAGGTTTCTATGGAAACAAGCAAGCCACATCTATTTCAGTCTGCCGTTTCCTCCCATCTTCTGCTCTGTACTGTGCCACCGCTGGTCACCGTGATTAGTTTAACCTGCCTCTTCTTAATGCACTGGCACTTTGTCAGAGAGCCGACTGTATTTCTGAGCTAGAACAAAAGCTCATTGGAACGCGTTTCTGCAATACAGCATGATTCACAGAGGCACTTAGTTCTACCGCTAGCCCATCAGACACACAAGTGGGGTTTACGGAGGCGGAGGAAGAAAAGAGCGGTCATGATTCCAGTGACTTGCTGTTTAAAATCACTTTGATTGTTTGGTACGGAAAGCCACAGCTAGATGTTTGGCCTGTATGACTGTCTGATCTTTACTGAGAAGTGATGCAACGGAAAAGCATTCAGTTGTAATCCTGACAATTTCCCCAGACATTCATGTGCCTTATGAATGTATTATAACATGCTACGAACGCATTCGTAGTTCGTAATTCACGTGGCCTTCGGAAGAAAAGTGTTTCCAAACCTGCTCGTCATTACATTTGAGTTAACTGACATACGGTTGTTTTAGAACCCCTTATTTACGTTAGAACGTCATGACAACTTCATAACACTGTGACATAGCGAAAGTTATAAACACAGGTTATAACGACTGACACCGAAACTGTAATAATAGTCCTAAATAAAGTGATCTCGTCGTCATCATGATAGCACTCATTAGGCTATATTACACCTACATAAACATTTATTTCACTGAGCGTCAGTTGGTATAAAACCCGCTTGACGTTATGTTTGATTTCACTGTATCATATCACTTTCCAAGCCGACGCATTTATGTTAGAACATCATCGTAAATGATGACATGAAAACTCGCTTTATAACACTTTGACATAGTACAGGTTATAACACGGATCTCGTCATCATCAAGCTTCCAGATCGTTTTTATGCTAAGATTTTACCAAAAGGTAGTGCTTATTAGGCTACATAACACCTGCACAAACTTTATAAAGGCTTATTCCAACACCAGTTGAACTTATTAACTTATATATGTATCTTTTTTCTAACATTTTGCTAAGGGTAGAGCTTATTAGGATGTTAGGATACATACTGTAACACCTACATAAATATTTATAAAAGCGTATTCCATTAAACCTCAGTTCATAGTGAAACCTGTTGATGTCATGTTTACGTCAAATGACACTTGGTTGTGTTATGACACTTTGCTAGATGACTTTTTAAAAAAAAATTTTTTTTTTTACCTTTTTTATTTATGTATCTATGTGTATTTTTGGGTAATGTTTATTAATGGTTATTAGGCTCCATAACACTTATGTAAACAATAAAAACGGATTACTCCAATAAGCATGGGTTTATATGAAACCTGCTTGACATCACATTTGAGTCAAACGGCATACGGTTGGGTTATAACACTTTCCTAGATGACATATTTTTTTTTTTAAATCTTTTACAAAAGGTAAGGTTTATTAGGTTATTAGGCTACATAATATGTACATAAACATTCATAAAGGCATAGTCCATTCAGACTCAGGTCATATAAAAACTGCCTGATGTTATATTTGATTCAAATGACACTTGGTTGTGTTATAACACTGTTTTGGGTATCTATATATTCACGTTTTGTTGGGTAACGTTCATTAGGTTATTAAGCTACATAACACCTTCATAGACAGTTAATAAGGTTTGACATCAAAACTGCTTGATGTGACGTTTGAGTCAAATGACACTTGGTTGTGTTATAAACCTTTCACTTTCTAATAGTTTACTAAAGGTTAGTGTATACTAGGTTATTAGGCATCATAACACCTACATAAACATTTACAAAGCCTTATTCTGCTAATCGTTAGCTGGCATTGCTTTGCTTGATGTTATGTTCGAGTCAGGTGATAGATGGTTGTTTAGTAATAATGAGTTATTTATATTAGAATGTTAATAACTGAGTTATGTCAGTTGTATGTCAGCTGACGTAGACTCAAGCCTACGCTGCCATTAAACATCACCATATGTAGGCTAAAGCTCCACACTGAAAGCCATGGTATTCAGGTTGGTTTGATCTTTCCTTGGCTGTGGGTACGAGTCTCATCTTTCTCCTGTCGTTTCTTTTTGGACTCCATTCATCAACCTGGATGTGTGTAAAACAAATCTGTTTTTTTTTTTTGGGCCTGTTCATTTTCCTCCCACCGAAAGCATAATGACTTCTTTTGTCAGACAGATTAATTGCACCCATCCTTCTTTTCTTCCTCGACTATCTTTCCTGCTGTTATTTTCCCCTTCCCAACACAGGAGACCGACACGGGGACTCGTCTCTTTCGCTTCCATTTCTGTTTTTCAGGATGTGATGGGCTTTGTCCGCTACCCAACCTGTTGTTATCTTGAAAACACACAGTGGCGCTTTTCTGTCACATCCATTTTACTGAAGAGGTGACTCGGAGAAGAAAAAAAAAAAAAAAAAAAAAAGTCGCAGAAGGTCATTGGCTAAAAAAAAAAAGAAAAGTGAAAAGTGGGAGATCATTAAGACTATTAAATCCAGCAGATAAATTACCTCTGTAACGCTTTCTGTTAGGCCTTACGAGCAGTAATCTATGAATACATTCATAACATGTTATAATGCGTTCATAAGTCATTATACTCGTCAGAATGATTTATAAAGAGTTATTACAGTTTATAACAATGTTTATAATGAATTTAAAAATTGAGATCTGCCCTGATACAATCATAACATGTTATAATGCATTCATAAAGCATTATAAAAAAAGCATTATGAACATGATAAACACTATTATTATTATTATTATTATTATTATTAATATTAATATTATTATTATAAACATAAGCATTGTTAGAATGATATATAAAAAGGATTTAGAGTTCTGAACAAAGTTTATAGTGAATTTAAAAACTGAGACCTGTCCGAATTAACAGATACATTCAGAACATGCTATAACGCATTCATAAAGCATTATACACATTGTTTGAATGGTTGATTTAAAAAAGGCATCATGGTTTAGAGCAATGTTTAAGATGAATTTAAACACTGAGACCTGCCATATGTATAATGACCTACAGATACATTCATAACATGTCATAATGCATTCATAAGGCATTATAAATAATATTAGCATGATTTATAAAAATGTAGTAAAGTTTATAGGACTGTTTATAATGAATAATAATTTTAAAAAAACCCCTATTTTTATAATAAATGTAAAAATTGAGACCTGTTATGACACATTACATATGTATGTATACGTTACTATACTTATAATGGCCTATAAATTCATTCATAACATGTTATAATGCATTCCTAATGCATTAGACACATTGTTATAATTGTTTATCATTACACTTTATACCTGTTTTCATTAAGCGTTATTAATTGCTAACAAGATGCATTACAAGTAGTGTTTATAACGCATTATAACACTGATGCCACACTTTGCATAGAGCATTAGGAGACTTTGATTTGTAGTTAATGTGATTTGTAATTTAATGTATTTAAGGTGTACCTAAAGCAGTTCTGGCTGGCGTTGCGTCTTTCTTAATCCAAAAGGAGACCCAGGAGAGGACGACGGTCAGGATACAGGGGATGTAGGTCTGGATGGTAAAGTAGCCCATCCTTCTGCTCAGGTCAAAATAAACCGTCATCACCACGTAGTCACCTGGGGGCGGAGTCACAAGCAAGTGTTTATAGAGAACTCAAGCGGAAAGTACGTCAGAAATGACTCTGTTGTAATTAAGTTCAAGTCCCATCCATATGGGTCTAAATAAGGAAGAAAACACTATCCTACAGTATCTCCGACAGGGTGGTGTGATGAAGCGGAGGTACTGTTAGCAACTAGAAGTCGATTATTTTCCTATAACAGCACGTCCCCCAAGTGTTAACGCGTCAGGTCCACTACACGGAGAAGAGACGCGTTTCGCAGCTTATTTTGGTTTTGTTTACGATTACAGTAACTTACTCCTATTACTTACGGTTAGTTAGTTGCTGTAAAAGTAAGTTACTGTAATTAATAAGTGACATCACAGAAATTACCCACGATGCAATGCGTATTACAGTTAAATACTGTATGATTATATTACAGTAGGTTACTGGTCATTTTGACAGTTATTTACCCGATAAACTCCAGTAACTAGTAGCTTCCAGCCGTGATAACAGTACCTGAAAGGGAAAGCCATTAAGTATTCCCCCAATGGGAAAACCGGAGAACCTTTAAGGGTTCTAGATTGAGCGTTTTGTGCAGGAGGGAATAACTACGTGTGGAATAACACTGACGATTACGCAACTAAAGCTGGATTTAAAGGGAAAGGTCAGTTCTGGCAGTTTCTCGCAGATCCCAAGCTGTCTGATTATAAAGTTAAAAATAACAGAAATGTCAGTGGGAATCGCTACCTGGTGAGGTGACAACCTGCTGGAGTGTAAGGTATAACACTTAAAACAGCAAGTGACAGACTGCAATTACAAAATCACTTCGCTTCAAGGGGCGTCAGCAAATACACCAAAATAAATCAGGAGTAATGTGATTATTAACATAAAGTTAGTGTATTACACTTTAAGCCGGCTTACACATGCTGATAGTTTTATTTTCATTTTACATTGTGCAGAAACACCCTGTTGAAATTATTCAACAATTACTCATCAAGCAGTTTTATTTTTAGAATGATCTTATTAAAAATATTACGCAAAAGATTTGATTGCTCATTAATGCGTTTTTGTAGGTTCTTGTATAAAAATGTAAATTTTTCAATAAATGGATTTTCATTTACATTAACATTTTTAAAAAAAATTATTGTTAGAAATTAATGTAATTTCTTTCCTTATTTTTGTCTTTATTTTTAATTATTTGATTGTTTAAATTATTATTATTTTTTTTTATAAGAACACACTCGATTAGCAGACATGTCAAATCACTGCTTGTGAAGTTGCTTGCAAAATTATTGTTATTCAGATGATTTGAAAAATGTACCCTAAATCATTACATCATCTAAAAAATATTACAGAAGATTATTTTAGGAAATAAGAAAAGATTTTAAAATACTTGTTGGAAAAAAAACAATATAGTAATAATGTTCAGTATAGTTAAGAGTGTTGGGTAAACTAATCAAAGGCTTCATTAGTTGCACCAGGTGTGCTTGAGCTGGAACACATGAAATACCTGAACTGGCTAGGGGT
>JANDJT010000012.1:1434755-1446393 GCA_024331685.1 Stegophilus panzeri | reverse complement strand
CTCTCTCTCTCTCTCTCTCTCTCTCTCTCTCTCTCTCGCTCTCTCTCTCTCTCTCTCTCTCTCTCTCTCTCGCTCTCACTGAGATATTTTTAGCTGGACGCAGCAGAAGCCGCTGTTGTGAATCTATCCTGTTCCGACACCCAGCAGCGCTTCTGATGAACTCGAGTTCAACTTGGGAAAGTCAGTCTAAGATAACGCGTCAGCCAATGATCAGTCACTTTAAACACCTGCGGTTTAGCAAAGAACAATCTCAATAACATCTGGTCCAGGAACATCACGGACTTCGGATCCAGTCCAAACGAATACTAGAGTCCAAGAGCCAGACTCTCTGATTTTAAAAATAAGCCTTTCTTTTTCCTCAGGCCTTTGTCTAGCTAACTTTCCCTTATAATGTGCTGTATTCTGGGTAAAGAACCCAACAGAGGTCACATGACAGTGCTGGGATTTGAACTCATAAGCTTCTGATCAGTAATCCAGAGTAATCTCAACTGCTGACCAGGAGCTGTCCCCAGGATAGAACCCTTGAGTATAACCCACCTTGAAGGTTGCATCGTCCTTTAGACCTTTATCCAGAGGAATAAAACTGTACAGGGAACATGATTAGGATTCATAATCGGCCCCTCAGGAGCACTTCGGCACGTTTCAGGGTCATTAATGACACCTTTGGGAACAATTTACTCCAACACAAGGGTTTTCTTCCCATCACGGAGAAAAGGAATGATAACTCTGCACAAACATGACATAAAACTTTTAAATAATAATAATAATAATCAAGCTTATTTACTGTTTCCACCCCAGTGTTCATTATTTTTACATTGCAAAGAGTTTTATTCCTGTGACGCCACAACAATTAGCTAATAATGACAGTTAGTTTACAAATGAAAGAACATCATGACATCGTCACGTCATAACTTTCATTCATTTATAGTTACATTTCTTGCTGTAGAACGTCCATGTTCGATTTAGCAGAGTGGCTATAAACATCCGTTTCCTTACTTTCTCTTAAAGATAATAATAATAATTAAAAAAAAAAAAAACAACGTAACTTGTCGTGTTACAGAGAAACTACAAAGAAGCGTAAACTCCTCCGTCCTGAAGATGCGATCACGCATCAGAACGAGCTGCTGTTCTAGAAAATGAATCAACACCTTCTGACCAATCAGAACCCAGAATTCGACATCGCGGCGGTATAAGTGACAATTAACACTGTTAACTATTTAAAAGAAAAAAAGACATGGTGCCAGTTTAAAAACAAGAAGATAATTTAGCAGAAGCTGCTAATCAGCGTATCTAAAAAACCTTGATTAGCTGAGGTCAGAATTAAAAATGGCGCCGTAGCGTGGATCAGCCCGAGCACGTTCCAACACCCTGGATGGTCTCGCGTACAGTAGACTGAAGTAATTAAAGCAAGACTATCGATGTCCACGTCCCTGGAGAGCCGTGTGCTCTGACAGCTGACTAAACACTTTGGCTAATTATCAACGCTCTTTCTGAGCTGAATCGGTTCTCTAAGTGCGAGGAAATCCCTGAGGGGCTGGGGTTCGAGTTCCATATGAGGAAACGAACAGAGACGAATTTCCACTAAAGAGAAAACGGACAAACGAGCCGATCGATTGTCGTCACTTCGGCAAACTGAAAGCTTTATTTATTTAACGAGTCATTTCCCCGTCAGCCGTTTTAGCAGAAGTGGAGCTCTTCACGCTTCAGAGGCGAGCGCTAGAGCATAGACGTTAGGGGTGTACAGTAACGCAACGCCGACACCTGCATCTGTAGCCTATCTGCATCCGCTCAGCATGTCGGGATTGAGATTTAAACCAGAAGCGGGTGGGCGTGGTCTAAACTGGAATTCAACACTTCCTCAACCTCAGCTACATCGCTCGAGTTTCAGAAACAACGATTTTTTTTTTCCAAATCAAAAGAAAGCAGAAGAAAGGCACATGTTCAACATCCCGAAGATGCTGAGAAGAAGAAAGTACAACCAGGATACCCAAATTATAAAGTGGAAGAAAATTATTAATTAAACATTTATTTATATATATATTATTTTATTTTAAGTACAGTAATTAGAATGTCCTTCATGTCCTTGTGCCATTATCACGGAAGCTAGTTAACCACACTTTGTGAATTATTCTTTTCCTTATTCTTATTCTTTTTTTTCTGACGCACTTCAGGGTTTGTCCTCATCTTGTTCCTACCTGGTTTCCTCTCGTGATGTCCTTTAGAGCCGGCGTCCAACAGAGCACTGTCTTTGACGTCAGGTAGGTGAGTGGCAGGAGTCCTGCTGTTGCCATGGTGAGCCTCTGGTGCTCCGATGGTGGATGAGCGACGGTGAAATAAAACCGCAAACATCCGGATCACAACATAGAACAAAAACGAATGAAACAAGGAGGATAAATTAAAAAAAAAAAAAAAAAAAACGTGTAAAAAGACTGACGGAAAATTAAAAACGACCCAACATACAGTAAAACAAAGCCAAACGATTATTATTTATTAATTCATTATTTCATTGGAGTGTGATGGCCAGGTATCCACAAACTTTTTGAGGAAAAATCCGGCATCATGGACAAGAAAATGGACAAGAACATGGACAAGAAAATGGACAAGAACATGGACAAGAACATGAACAAGATACTGTGTTACTGTGTAAAAGATTTTTCAAGAAACCTCGAAACCTTCACGTTGGACAGAACTCCAGACTGTTCATTTCCTCAAAACGAGATTATCCGACTTCCATATTTGGAAGGTTTGTTAAGGTAATATTTAATTAGGTTTCGAGACCAGTGGAGCTCTAGAACAGCGATCAGACTCTGCATTCATGAGTTCTCTCGGCAAACAGGACATAAATTCTCTCCAGAAGCACAGTCTTGGGTATATTTATTATTATTGGTTGTTCTAATTATGAATCATGATGCATTAAACATGGGCGTTTCACTGCTGTGGATGGAATCTTATTAACCTTTTGAACCCTGTGTGATTTATAAAGTGGGATGCAGTAGAATTATGTCAACGTTTTTCAGCATAGCACTAACTAACAAGTAGCATATTCTGTTAGCGGAGATTTTGTTAGTATTTCCTTTATTGAGCATAAAACTCAGGAACTGGGCACCACAGTGACTCTCTCGACTAAGAGATTAGATATGTTGGGTATACAGAGTGAAATTTTCTGCAGGGATTTTTATATTATTATTATTATTTTGTGCAGCAGCTGGGGATGAACCTTGTCGCCCAAAGCAATTTACAGATGCTGACCGAAGAGTCCGTGTTAATACAGCGACCTGGGGCTGGAGATATAATCCAGACTCTTCGGTTTACACCCCGAGCACCGTGGCACCGGCGGTACTGCTTTAATATCAGCACGAGATGGATGAATACTAATTTTAGAGCAGTTTGAGTTATTTAAAATGCACTTAGCGTCGCCGGAGCGTTATATAAACCTTTTTTATTCACACAGCCCGTGTATAATTCTTTCTGATAACGAGATGAGACAGCAGCGTGATTTTTGGATCTTCAGGCTCTTTGTGTTCTGTTGTGTTAGTGTACGGAGCATTCTTTTATTCCCGGAGATGCCATGACGTGTGGTGTTTTCTGATCGGTCGTCCGTCTGTAAAGGGCGAAAGTCTCGGGTCGGGAGCGGGAGCGGAGCGCGGTGGCGATCGTGTCGGTCCACGAGCAGACAAAGACGATAAACACGGGAAAGCTGTTCACTATCTTGCCAAGAGACGTAAAGTTTTCTCAGCTGTGTCGCAGGACTCGAGAGACGGAGAGACGGACCGAGGGAAGAGGGAGGATTGTGTTAGCTTTTACTCACTTACAAGGCAATGATTTACTAAACCACTTACAACCAATAAACTCTGACCGACTGGTGTTTTGACATCTACGCTAAGACTAATCACCCAGTAAACGTTTCCTAGTAACCCAGGAACTAAATCTAATCAAGAACAAATGTAGCAGTTATTTCACATCTGTGCCTTGTTATTAAGGGATGAAGAAGTGCTTACCGCTGTACTATACACTATTAACTTCGACCCAAGAGCCAGGATTAGCACGTTATTCCTGCTAATAGTGAACGCTAAGCTTTCAGTAGTTAGAATAGAAATCAGTGTATATGTTACACATCTAATTATTAATGATTTCTTAATGTAGCCTTACATATTTAAAATAATAATAATAATAACAATAAGTACATGATAACTTACTTGTTCTGAATTTCTAGCTCAATGCCCCATTATGAAAGCTGGTTAAGATGGCCGATGCTGGTTGTATGTAAGGAATAAAACACTTCGTGTCATTCTGTAACGGGAAAATAATCAACGAGTAGGTGGCGTGATGAAGCGGCGTTTCTGCTACCACGCTGATGTTAAATATCTTCCTACAGTACGTCTTTTTATCAATTTGTAGTTACATTTCTTGTTGCGGAACGTGCGTGAAACAAGTTAGTCATGTTGACGCTGGAGACTCCTTCCATATATGTCAAACAGACCACCTCCTTACTGAAAACACCACCATATTGACGATTACAAGCGTTTTTTAAGCGTTTGTTATTAGTAAATTAAACTGTGAGCGAGTTGTTACTATAGAAACGAATAACATAGTAGATCTCCGTATATACAGAGTAATCAACACTCTGCAACTGCTGATTAATAGGAAATTCAAATAAAAAAGTCGTTAAGTGTGTGACGTGTGAACTAACGAGTGGCCCGAGATCTTCTGATTAGCTTTGATGAAGCTGTATATGTGGTGAAGAACACGAGTTTTTGACGCATGGCATTTTCTGGAAGTCTCCAGGCGAGATGTGAAGTGCTTTCATGTCAGCATCGACCGTACAACATATAAAACCCCGTGTTGTGTGAAAGGTTTACTTTTATTCTGAGAAACAGATAAATAATACATTGAAGACTCTTGTTCAAAAATAGCCATGTGTGTGTGTGTGTGTGTGTGTGTGTGTGTGTGTGTGTGTGTGGTTTTTGTTGTTGTTGTTCTTCTTTTTGAATAAATTATTTAAAACCTCATAGCAAAATAATTGTCCTTCTCTGGTACAACAATGCACACACTCTCTACACACAACTAACAACAGGTCCTGTATCAATGGTTATCAAATACAGAAACAGTACGAAAATGCATTTAACAAACTGAACAAGCTACACAGCTATTACACCGCAGTCTATTTACAGTGGTTCAACCGGTGAGTTTTTTGTGTCCGGGGTTAAAAATCCTCACGCTTTGTTTTTAGAAACGCTCGGTCTATCAGAATATCCACCTGAGCTTGCAGTCCATGGGACTAGTGTTTCTGAAATTCACAACCACTTCAACAATGGCAAAACGACAGAACGTCATTATATCTATTGCAGAGGGACGAGGATGTGACGTGTGCACGATACGTCCCTTAAAATCTGGTCTCGGACGTCCCTCGTTTCAGAGTGCTGCTCAGAAACTCATCATGCTCGAAACTCAGATTGTTGTGTGACCTTGAGATCATGAGCAGTTTCTCTTTTTTGGTGTAATCCCGTTTAACAGCCACTGGGGGCACCAGCAGCCTGTCCATTGGGTCTTCTTTATTCTCCAGTTTGGTGTAGCCTTTGCTGTTGCTGCGATCCAGCCTGGGCCAGCTGGGATGCTTGCGCTGCTCTGGTTGTACGGTCAGCATGGTGGGACCGCGTTCCAGGTCCAGAGACTTGGAGTGAGCCGAGAACATGTGGAGAGAATTGTTTGAGCCGAAGTCTTTCCGGGCTGCTCCGGGGGACAGGAATCGGCCACCGATGGATCCAGGGGACAGGGAGGACTGTGAAACAGACGCGGATGCAAATGCAGGGGATTCCGTAGCAGAGTTACTCCGGAGCAACGTCGTGCCGGGAGGCTTGAAGGCTTTCGAGATATCCGGAAGAGGTACGGTTAAGGACTCCATGGACGAAGGTCTTGATCTGTCTCGTAGCTGCTCGGAGTCCTCGGTTATGCTGTCGATGTCAGGCTCGTCGATCACGCAGTTGTTGAGTTTGATGACAGGAAGAGTGAAGGCGCTAATGGAGGACGACACAATGGAGCGCGTCTGGCACTTCTTCAGATTGTTACGTTTGTCTTCCCAGCGACGCATCCCTTCCGGTTGGAACCCGAATATCGATCCGGAACGTTCCCTATATCCAGGCGACAACAAGCTCGAGCCTCCTTCGCTCGTTACACCTTCCTCGTCTTCAGCCGAGCTTGTGCGGCGGGACAGTCGCACGTCGCCACCCAATCCGGACAACGTCAGCAGCGTGTTAGCGGCTAGCCGCGAGGTGTACTGACCATCCTGACCAAAAGAGCGGATCTCGTGGTCAGCATAAGGACCCGCATAGGCCCCGTTCATACACTTCTGCTCTCGCACTCTCAGGCTGTGGATGTCTATGACAGTCGAGTAAATGTCCCTCATGTGGATGACCTTGGTTTCTCGGTCCCTGTTCTCGTGCAAGATGGCGTTCGCGCAGATGAAGATGAATATCCCGATGCCCATCGTGAACGGTCCGAGCATCTTCATTTTCTCCGAGTGCAAGTGCTGCTCGAAGAACTGCGCCACCTTTCCTGCCTGCTCCTGCGCCGCTGCCGCCGCCTGTGTGACGTTCCCTGAGTGTTTGTTCTCGGGTGTCCTTTGGTGGTCCTTGTGAGGCCAGTACCCCAGTACAGCCATGGCAATGCCAACCATCAAAATCAGGACTCCGAGGACTAGAAAGAAACCAGACGCGGAATACAGGCGGATTTTCCCACGTACCACGACGATGTCCGTGCGAGGTTTTCTTTTCAGACGTTTCTTCTCGGGAGGAGGGACGGGCGACTGGACGGGCAGGTGATGCTGGGAGCGAGCTGAGTCCTGCCTCTTCAGGGCTGCAAGGCCCGTGATCACGCCCCCAGTCGCAATCATCGCTACGACAACACACAGGCCTGGAAAACAAACAAACAAAGAGCATACACTGAGATGGGTGAGATGCTGTATCCTCGCTTGCAGGCGCCTCTTTTGTCTTTGTTTATACAGTATTGGTGTAGGCGTAGCGGATGCATTAACCTTTAGGAAAGGGGTTTAGCAGATAGACTCAACCACCTACATCTTGGCAGGAATTACGCCAGCTGTGCTGTGAATTAAACCCACTGATTAAACCAAGACAACAACAAAAACTACATTCATGAAAAATTGTGCATTTTTTTTGTTGTGCTTGACACAGAAAAACTCAGTGGTGTTACGGCTTAATTAGACGGTGCATTAAAGCAGCAGGAAGCAGCACAAGCACACACATTTAGAACGCAGGCCATTATGTCCGGAGCTCTGTTTGTGATTCTACAAATATAGCAACCGGTTATGAACAGGAAATGGCAAAAAGCCTGGTGACGTGAACGGAACAGCCAAGCACATGAAGACCAACGGATAAGATCTTGAAATATACCAAATATATCTTTATCCTACCGTTAAACCAAACATTGTCGCGTTTAATCGACTTCCCAGTCGAGGAAAGACCCGCAACGCGCTGCTCGTCATGTACAGATGGTGAAAGGGATCACGTGGAATCAAATATACATATTTTTGCATGAATTTTTGAAGTCAAGCTTAGCTTTTTCTTTGGAGGGGAGGAGGGGAATTGTTTTTATTGAACGATCGTTATTTTCAACACTGGAAGATTCAGATATAAAACATGCTCTGTGAACTTTTCTTCATTTCCTCGATTACGTCTGGGCGATATGACAATATAACAACGTGATAAATCGTCACAACACACAACGGTTAGATTGCTCCGATTTGAAGCAACTGATTCATATTTGTCATATTGCCCGCCCCTGATCTTCAATAGGTCTGTAAATGAAGCTGTATATAGCTGCTAGTGTTTAGCGTCGGAACTAGAGACGAATACAGATTTACAGACAGGAGACAGATTACGAGCGCCCTGTCGCTGTCTAGTGTGAATGAAGGCTCAGACTGCAGCCACGCTCGTCACTGGTGGGAGTCGGGATGAACTCTTCGACAGTGTTGCTACGTTTGTCTGAGAAGTTCGACACTACGCTTCTCGCCTCTCGAGCAAACTGAGCAGCCGTGTGATTAATCTGAAGGTTCTTCATGCACACGACGCTGGGGATAAACGAGATGCATCCGTGTCTGCAAACCCGTACGTCCTAACAGATTGTTGACCTCGCACTGCTGGCTGAACTTTTATTTATCCTGCGTCATCTGTTCCTCCTCGCCTTGCTCAGTCTCCGTCTCCGTCGCGTTCGCTCCCCCGCACTCGTCTCCTGGATCGAGTAAGGTTTTCAGTGGAGCGCGTTCTGCTGTCTGTATCGATTCTCGAGTTCGTTAGCTGCGAGATTAGCGGGGGATCCGGGAACGACTTCGACGGAATGCTTATGCGTTGCCTAGGTAACAAGAGCCAGCCTGGAGAAGTTTTTTTTTTTCTTTTCGTGTGGGTCCCCCCTCCCCCCAATGTCATCCTTTTGTACATGACAGACTGTTTGGTTTCAGACTCTGGAATGCCGATGCATGATTATTCACCGGGACAACAATGCCAATGCGCCGTGCCAGACATCATAATACATGTTTACTTTATAGTCAGAAGTTGGCACGGCAAAATGTTTTTCTGTTTTGACTACATAAGCTAATCTAAAGCAGGACCAGCTGCGCTTCATTAACCCATTTAGCAGCAACAAAGACGCCTGGACTTTATGGAACTCGTGCTTTTAGCAAGAATTTATACTGACGCAAACATCGGGCCTTTTTCGAACTCGGTATAACTTCAATAAGTAGATGACTTGTTGCATGTCTTTAAGATCCCCGAGCAGTGTGTGTGTGTGTGTGTGTGTGTGTGTGTGAGAGAGAGAGAGAGATGAAGCAGAATCCCTGATCCTGACATGCTGACAGGCGTTCTTTCCCGAGGCGGACCGCTTAATGCTTAAGCGCATTTCTGCTTATGGACTTTGTGTGCATAAAATCTACTTTTAAGGGTGACTAAGCAGTGGGAAGAAGATTTACACACACACACACACACACACACACACACACACACACACACACTACGAAAGGCATGGATGGACCTAAGACACTCTGGAATGTTCTGAGATACTAGGCTGAACTGCTTAATGATAGTTAATGAGCAATAAAGTGTAATTAGTAGTAATAAATAATAATAATAATAATAATTATAATTATAACAATAATAATAATAATAATAATAATAATAATTATAAACTGGTTGCAACAAGTCTGGGTTTCCGTAATTTTTCTTTTTGGGCGTCTCTCACCAGACGGACAGCGTGTCGGTGGATTCAACACAAACAAATGGATCTCAGAACTCACCACAACTTCCACCCACACGCCAGAGATCACAAGCTGGCTTGCTCCTGTTCTCCATCACACACACACACACACACACACACACACACACACACTCAGAGTGGGAAAGAGAGTGGGCGCTTCTACGCTTTTGATGTTGACTCCATGAAAAACTCATCACACAGCAGCAGGGTGGAGATGGGGGGGGACGAGAACACGACGGATCTCTGGAAGTTCTGCGTGGAACAGCGTTTCCTGATCAGCAACAGTTCCAAGTAGCAAGCTTTTCTGAATGCTCCAAACTCCAGATCATTTTGGTGCTTGCTGATCATTTTCTTCTTCGTCTCTAGAACCTGTCAGGAGTTTAACATTCAGCTCTTCGGCGCTCTGAAGAACCGCAGCACTGAAAACGCTGGTCCGTTACCAAAAGTAAATATTTACTGTTTTGTGAGAAGTACTCGGATACTTGTTTGGAAAAGATCAGGTTTCTGATTCGACATTTGAACGATTCCCACCCATGTTTACGAAGCCCTGCCCCCAGGATCTTAGCTGGTCTGTATAGTGTCTATAAAACCCACTGACACGAAGCGCATCCAAACACGAACAAGCACGCCCTTGGAGTCTCTAACTCAATCCCTCTAGCGCCACCAACTGTCCGAATTTGCACTCACGTTTATGCTAATAACTTCTGAACCACGAGTCCTAGAAACAATTCTTTTTTCCCTCCGATTCCTCGGCGCAGGACGAGCCAGCATTCCTGAGCTTGCAGCTATATTTGTTATCGTTAGCACGGTTACAGTGGAGCGTAACAGGACACTTAGCTCCTGTAAACAAAATGAGCAAGAGCTTCTGATCTCAAAACTCCATTTCCAGTGAAGTTCGACGTCGTGTAAAATCCCGACTCGGCTGATTTACGAGAGGATTTACGAGTGTGACGGCGTAAACACCGATTGCGAGCGGTTAAGCGTTTGGTGTGCGTTCTCACAGGAACGAGCGACTTCCGAGTTCAGACGAGATGGACGTGAAAAAATGATTTCTAATCAAGACCATGAATTGAATTTCCTACAAACTATAACTCACAAACTTTCACAAAGAAACGACAATTTAACGCACGTATTACGGCGCTAAGAGTAAAAACTGCACTAGGAAACGCTTAAAAATCATTAGTTTGCGTTATTTTGACTCAAATATCGACAGACCAACACAATCCTACGGTTGCGATGCGTTTTATCTAAGAACATATACAGCGTTCCTAACACTCGACGATCTGAAGACTGATGTCGAGTTCTACAGCACGAGGATTAGTGGAAGGGAACTAGTTATAAACGCTATCAGTGAAGACACGCTTAGACGTAGACGTTCACACTCTCCAGGTTAATTATGGCTCACTTTAAAAATAAATCAGTGCTTCAGCTGGAGGATGATCTGCTCTGAACGGTGTGTCAGTCTCAGAGCTTCGGATTATTCCGGATTAGTTCCAGTTGGGAGCTCCGAGAGCGCTGAAAACACACGTCATGCAGCGTCACTAACGATGACACAACCTCGACGCCCGTCGTACTGCTTTAACAGGGAAAAAAAAAACCTTTTCATTCTTCACCAGTGCACACGATGATCTCCTCCAAGCTCTGGAACGTCTCCAGCGTTGCTCGTGGATGTCGGATCCAATTATTATTCTTTTTTAAAAAGAGTGTGCGACTTCAGATCTTTCGGATCTTTCGGAAGATCATTAGGAGGGATTTTCCAGACAAAAAGTGATTAAAGTACTTTATTATTTATGAGGAAATCGATCAAATCCTAAGCGTTAATGGTTCTGTGAGTGTCTCACTGGAACATCTCCACACCTCCACACCAGACCACTGACTGAATGATGCATGTTCTTTTTTTTTTTTTTTAGTTAATAAACAAAAGTTGATGAACTCTTTGGAGACTGAGGGGTAAACTGAGAAGGGTTTTTTTGGGGGTTTTTTTTTTTTTGGTTCAAATCTTTGTGCAGATTTCATCAGCACGTTAAGTGCGTCAGGTTTATATGCATTTAACATTTAATTCTCAATTTAAACAAATCTTATACAAGGTAATATTTATTATTTGTTTCCATAATGCAGTTGTTTTTATTCTTTTTTTTTTCCCCCCTCACATTTTGGGCGAATAAATCATCATCAATTGGACGTAGGATTTAAATTTTTTTGTTTGTTTAATTTTCTTTAACATTTTAATTAATTATAAATGCTGAATAAAAACAAGCAAAAAAAAAAACTCATTATAATTTTATTATATATATATTTTTTTACCAACAATGCAACTCTATAAAGTGTTTACTTTTTTTGTATTTATTTGTAAGAAAAACAAAAACTCATAATATTA
>JANDJT010000012.1:1417255-1429755 GCA_024331685.1 Stegophilus panzeri | reverse complement strand
TGAGAAAAAATGGGTTTTCAACATAGTTAATTAGTCATTGCATTTTCAATATTAAAACAAACAAAATACGAACGCGTCATCGTTTGTATTTTGTTTTTCAATTTGGAAACCAAAAAACAAACGTACACGTGCACATTCATTCACATCATTTCTTTGCTTGATTTCTTTCTTTTATTCTTGCCTCTTTTTCTTTCTTTCTTTCTTTCTGTTCCACTTCAGTAACTTCTCTAGTCTTAATGATTTCTTTTCTTTCTTTCTTTCTTTTCTTCATTATCTTATTCATTCACCTCTTTTCTTTGTTTTAGTTTTACTTCTTGTTTGTTTGTTTGTTTGTTTGTTTTTTCTTTCTTTCTCTCTTTCTTCATTTCTTTCACACTGTCATGGCGTGAGCTTAAAGGCCAGGTTAACAGGCTGATATCACACCTGTCACTGAATAATCTATTGTAAATGTAGATGGAATGTTTAAATATGAGCACATTTACATTTACAATAGATTAGTCAGTGACAGGTGTAATATCAGCAAAAGAACAAAGACAAGAAACAGTACTAGGGCTGGATATTGGAGTATTAGAGAAGAATGTAATCTCATCTCCTGAGAAACTGAACTGGGGAGAAGATGGACACTTCAAGAAGATCACGACTCCAAACACACGGCCACGATAAGTCCGTCCCTTCAGGATTCCGCGATGTCGCAGAGATTAGCGCAAAATCAAGCAAACGCCACAATATTCGGAGGAGCTTGCGACTTTTCAAAACCCTCTGCGGAATCCTGTATGGCCTGAGAACTGAAGAATGCTGTACATCTCCGGAGTTTATTTATGGACTTTGAAAAGTCCATCAGCGTCATCCTCGGGCGATTAAAAAAGAAGAATGGGCCGAGACTAAAATACAACGCTGCAAAATGCTAGTTACTTCTTACCATAGGCGTCTCAAAGCTGCCCCCCCCCCCGAGTAGCTCAATTAGTTAAATTATGATTATCATCCCACAGCAACAACAATTCACAAAGCAGTAAAAAAATCATGCTCATTAAAATCGTTTAATCTCACACAGCGATTAAAGCATCGATCGGATACAAATCATTTCAGCACTTTCTTGGAATCTCCAGCTCTGTCTCAGGTGCATGTGAGCGCTAATGAGCACCTGGTGGACATGTATTAACTCCATAATCCTCTTAATGAGCATGCAGAGAGGGATTAGAGCAGAGCGGTGACCTGGAAACAGGAAGACGCTGAAACATCTGACGTCTGGTCACTACGGGAACCGGAGCTGCAGTTAGACACGTGTTAGAGTCAGAAACACTGGAGTTCTATGGACTGAGATGGTTGAGGAACTGGATGGCGCCCGGAGAGTGGAGTGTACTTCAGGAGATGATGGACGTATAGCACCTCGGCAATGGCAGTGGTGTTAGCGGAAGTTTTCACTCTGTCCTCTTCCTCTTCCTGATGTGTACAGGTGTTTGATTCTGGTGATGATCTTCTCTGCCGAGTAGACCACTCACTGCAGTGTGGTCTTGAAGATGGAAGAGGCAGAGGAGAACCAGACTGTGAACGAGGTAGTGAGCACACTTTCTATGATGGCTGTCCTCATCTGGGTAATGACGGATAGTGTGAAAGTAAAAGAAAGTTCATTATGGTTTTTATATGAAGTCTGTTTATTGAACTAGTCCACTGTTCAATAAAGGAGACCTGAGTGTAAAACTGTATGTGGTAATTGCAGTCCCGAGGCCATCGCAGGAACCGTAGTCCCAGCAACCATAGCGAGAACGTCCATGTGGAATTGAGGTCCAAAACCATTTCCATGGTACTTCAAGCGGGACCGTCCTCAGCAATCTCCAGGCTGTAGCCTTCAGTTTTCTTTCTTTCTGTCTTTCTGGAATCAGATGTTATAAAGTTTTCTTTACTGATGTAATTACTTTATGACGTCATGACATCATGTTGTACCTTTCCCATGTCTCTACTGGCTGCATTTGATACCTTTGTATCTGGTAGAAATAATGCTCAGTTATCAGCGTACTCGCACAGCGCAATAGAATTTTCGGTGAAAACCGTGTAATGTCGGCATTATTGCACAGATGCGCATTTTCAATAAGTGTCAGAAACCACACTTTAACGGGCTGATTTTTGTCCTTTACTCATATCGAAATAAAATGCATCTCACTGAAAGCATTTTCTTTTTGCACTTTAAAGTGAAATAAGCAGGCCTCTTTCAGTGGTGCGAATATCTGAGCTCAATATTCAGTCCCAGCTTCGGTGGAAATGAATTTAATCCGTGTTAAACATGCCGCTATATTCACGTCACGTTCTCTTCAGTGTGTGAATTTGAGTGACAATAAAAAATTAAAAAAATACCCTCCACTCTGTTATTATACAGATAAGACTGTAAGCTTTCTAGTGACACCAAAATAATTTGAGTTACTGTTCAGTTACAAGTGACACTGAATGTTTTATACGCTCGGTTTATTAGCAGAGATGCGAAACACGCCGACTGAGTTGCGTGACGGAAAAAAGTCAACCATACGTAAACAATTTACTGCACAAAGTTCTCTTTCTACTTTCAATTGCACTGACATTTAGACATGAAGCTAAATTCATGCTAGGTGTCAATTTGTAATCTGCATCTTGCCTTGTTTTATTCAGAGCATGAATGTGTAGGTTATTGGGAACGAATGAGCAGTTTGTGTATTTGGCGGTTACCATCGTCACCTCCAGGGTTGCCAGATTTGCAGGACGAATCCCAAAATATGACACTTTACAATCCTTTAATAAACCCCGAAAATCATGAATTTATTATAAAAATAAATTACGTACACTTCATTAGGAACACCTGTGCACATTCATGTCGTTATTCAATCAGAATTGGGGGAGAATTGTGATCTCAGTGATGCCTTGATGATGAGAGAGATCATAATGAGTCTTTATTGGTCACGTATACATTACAGCACAGTGAAATTCTTGTTTTCGCATATCCCAGAATGTCAGGAAGTTGGGGTCAGAGTGCAGGGTCAGCCATGATACAGCTCCCCTGGAGCAGATAGGATTAAGTGCTCAAGGGCCCAACAGTGGCAGCTTGGAATCCCAGACCTTCTGATCAGTAACCCGGAGCCTTGCAGTTCTGGGGCTTGAACCCCCGACTTTCCGATCAGTAACCCAGAGCCTTTCAGTTCTGGGGGCTTGAACCCCCGACTTTCCAATCAGTAACCCAGAGCCTTAACCGTCAAGCCACCACTGCCCCAGATCCTAAGAGAATGGCCAGACTTGTTCAAGCTGACAGGGAGGCAACAATAACTCAAATAACCACTCTGTACAAGCGTGTTGAGAAGAAAATCATCTCAAAACTTTGAACCTTGAGGCAGATGGGCTACACGAGTAAGACCTCATTGGGTTTTGCTCCTGCCAGTCAAGAAGAGGAATCTGAGGCTACAGTGGGCACAGTAAAAAAAATAGAAAGAAAAGAAAACAACAACAACAACAACAATAACAAAACCCTAATGGTACATTTTGTCTTTCTTCGAAACAACTGAGACTCACAATAATCTTTGTCTTTCTAAAACAAGCTCATCTTCAGCTGACTGTCTCTCACGTTCAGTTTTCATGTTAATTAGACCGGGCTTGAGATCGCTCTAAACCACTGGTTTATTATCCACACCTGATGCCAAAGATGTCTTCCAGACCCTCACATTTGTCCCATTTGCCCTTCATTACTAAAATTCCCTCCGGCTTTGATGGCAGAAGAAGTAAGCAAATTCCACTTAATCAGAAGAGAGAACAGGCATCGCTATGGAAACCGTTTCAGCATCGCCTGGCTGCAGTAGGTGATGAATGAGTGATGAATTCGAGCCTGGTGGGTGATGAAGGGAAATGGACAGAGAGAGAGAGATACAGACAGAGAGACAGCATGATTTAAACCTGTTCTCTGCTTGGAGTTTAGCTATCAGCACAAACCGCGTAGTAATTTTAGAAATTCATCACGAGGCAAGGCTATTATTGATTCAGGGAAGATAAGATACGAGCCGTGCCGTATTTTTAACGGTTTATTCATCCTGTTTCTGTCAACGCAGCGTCAAGCGAGAGTGTCACACACGATCCGTCTGGCAAAAAAAAAAAATCATGCATTATAACCTCTATTAGAAAGAGATCAAAGCTAGTTAATTAATTGATGAAGTTAATGATTGAAACCTAAAGCACTCTGGACTAGTGCAGGACTGGCTGTTCAGCTGTCAATCCAAATCAATTGTTTGTGAATTCTGTCTGAACTGGCGTGCTGTGGGAAGCCGTGTATTCAGTGCTGTTGGTTAGACTTCACTATACAATCCTGCCGCCATTTTGAGAGAGGCTGTCATGCATGTCCAGTTTGGCCAGGAGTTGAAAATGGCAGTCTGACTGCCAAGTCGTTATTACACTGGAAGTATCTTCAGGACACGGCTGAAGACATCACGTCCTCATGCTCCTCATCTCAGCCGTGGGCGGCTGTGGATCAGGTGGTAGAGCGGGTTGTTCACTAATCGTAGGGTTGGCGGTTCGATTCCTGGCCCGTATGACTCCACATACCGAAGTGTCCTTGGGCAAGACACTGAACCCCAAGTTGCTCCCGATGGCAAGTTAGTGCCTTGCATGGCAGCTCTGCTACCACTGGTGTGTGTGTGAGTGTGTGTGTGTGAATGAGACACAGTGTAAAGCGCTTTGGATAAAAGTGTTATATAAGTGCACCATTTACCATTTATCTCAGAAGATCACTCATTGAGCTATAAGAAGGGCTCGGTTGATGGACATGAGCTGGGTCATGTCTGCTGCCAGATCGTTCATATGTTCAGAAAGTGACTCAGATTGGTTTGGCTTCTTGCTATGCTTATCAAACGCAGACAACCAAGAACACCATGTGTTATGGTGAGGAACGCCAGTAAGTAGTGCATCACAGTGGAAAGGGCTAAGGAAGAACCTGATCCAGTTGGAACTAATGGATGTAAACTGACTCCAGCCCCAGTGTTATGTGTTAGCCAATCCGGCTAATGTAGCAAGGCTATATAGACTAGTCGACGAACACATTCACTAGTCGCTGATAAAGGATTATACAGTCAGGTCCATAAGTATTTGGACAGTAACACAATTTCTGTTATTTTGCCTCTGTACACCACTTCAATGGATTTGAAATGAGGAATCAAGATAAGATTGAAGTGTAGACTTTCAGCTTTAATTCAAGGGGTTTAACAAAATTATTGCATTAACCGTTTAGGAATTACAGCCATTTATTACAGAGTCCCTCCCATTTACTCAGGCTCAAAAATAACTGGACAAACATT
Source organism: Stegophilus panzeri (assembly GCA_024331685.1). Taxonomy (NCBI): domain Eukaryota; kingdom Metazoa; phylum Chordata; class Actinopteri; order Siluriformes; family Trichomycteridae; genus Stegophilus; species Stegophilus panzeri. The sequence continues at coordinate 1,424,458 of JANDJT010000012.1, read as the reverse complement.
AATATTAGGATTATTTTTAATTCTTTGACCGCCTGAAGTCTGGAACCCATGGACCCATGCAAACGACTTCAGTTACTGCTCGTTTCTGGGTCTTTCTGCTTTCAGTTTTGTCTTCAGTAAGTGAGTTTTGTCTTCAGGAAGTAAGCCATGTCCACCTAGCCTCACTTGGTTTCCAATTGTGGTGATGTATTTGCGATATCGGATGAGCTGTTACAAGGACAGACAGTGTAAAAGAGCAAAGTTGTGAATCTGTCAATCTGGTGGAGGTTCATGATGGAGAAATGATGGAGAAATCGTGTAGGTGATTGTAACAAAAAGCTCCTCGTGCTCATCTGAGTCTCCAAAAGAAAACGTGTGGAATTTATCTAGAACGGTACTCCAGTGAAACTCCAGTGGACGCTATCTGACGATACACAGTGAATGAAAACCTGACCGGACCGGCAATGTTAGCGCTCATCTTAGTTTTATTTCCAATTTGCGCTTTCCCCCGCGAATGTTTCGAACAGAAGACTGCTCAGAAGGTTTTGATTCATTTTCATCAACAGCAGCTCTGACACGATTTGTATTAAGACACTCAATTTTAGTGTGCCATCGTTTCTATAGCAACAGCTCATTCAGAGGGACTTGTATGGATTAAACGGATTAAAAAGGCATGTAATCGTCAACACGTTGAGGAGATGTTTATGTAACATTTATGGAAGGAGTCTCCAGTTTCACAGCTTCCACAGTAACAGTCGGAGGTAAAGGCGTCTTCAGGACAGAGGAGTTTACACTCTCTTGGTAACTCGACAAGTTGTGTGTTATTTTTTTGTGTGTCTTATTAAGAGAAAAAAGAAAGGCTGGTGAGGAACTGACTTTGTTTGCAGACGTTCCACAACATTAACTGTAACTACAAGTGGATAAAAAGTACAACATGATACTCTTTAATAAAAACAAATGTAACTGTTGAGAAAATGCTGTGGCTTACGGGAAATAAAACACTGCTGTTATAAAAGGAAAATAATCCGCTTGGTTGTGCTAACAGTGTGTCTGCTTTTACCACCACACTGTTGTTGATTATTTTCCAAAAACCGTATGCCTCATTATCTTCTTTTTTCTTTTTTACTTTTTTTTTTTTTGGAGTAAATGAGACACAAAACCACAAAAACTGTGATAAACCGATCATATGCGTTACATCCAAATAAAAACACTAAGCTGAGAAGGCATAAAGGTTTCATGAAAAGGATTTGATTCCCATTTCAGTGTTAAATATTTGAGTTCAAAAGAACATTCCCACTAAATAAAAAAAAACCCTTCTGCTCGTTGAAGTGTGCATCTAATTAAACCGGACGAATTTCAACAGGGAATCTGTCTTTGGTTTTTTTTTTTTGTTGTTGTTGTTGTTGTTGTTGTTGTTGTTTTCATAAACAAGTGTTTTAAAAACAAACAAACAAAAAAAAAACAAGAAAAAGAGAAATTCTATCAATGAACATGAATCCTCAGTGACAGCGTCTATAAAGCGATATTAAATTTAATCAGGAAGCGTGGAATTTCACTTCTCTCAAACACAGGAGCCTGGCAGACGGATTGTTTAGTCACATATTTGGAGACTCGACTGCCAAATAACATACACAGTAATGAGGACAGCCACCTTCATACATATGCATGTATGCAAATTCAGACCAGCGACTGGGTTTCCAAAAAACAAAACAAAAAACATCACACGAGGAAAATCTGTGTTAGTGCAAAGTAGAAATCAATTAGAAGTACTACATGAAAAATTGAAGAATAAAATAAAATACAATGAAATAATAACGAAAATAATAATTATAACTATAAATCTTGCAATGGAGCTTAACATTAACCAGCTTAACACTAGCTAGCTTGCTAGCTAACGTTCTGCTGATTTTAATAACAAATACAATAACTATCTTCACGTTAGCTAACTTGATAATGAACATGGTTATTTGACTGCAATACATTTTTTAGCCCAGCACTAGCAGACCTGCACATGAACGGTTGGTTAGCTTAACATGTTATTTAGCTGACATGCTAGTTAACGTGGTTAATGCAATGCAAAAGACAGTAGTTATTCTAGCATCTAGCATTCTAGCTGGTCAAACTTCAGCTAGCTTGTTAGAAGAATCTAGCTACTAACGTAAAAATAAATAAATACCACCTTCTGGAGACATATCTTGGACTAAGCTATCTAGCAAGCTAGTTAGCATGAGTGCCATGCTGATAGGATAGGATGTTAAACTATTATATTCTGAAAATATACCTAGTATTTACTGCTATACAGTAGCCAGAGATAAAGAAATGGAAATAAAGGTTAGTGCTTATGTCATATCTGCTATTTTCTGCTAAAATGATTCAAAACAAAGCACAGTGCAATGCACAATGGTCATATAACTGCATGGCTAGTACAACATACGATCCCGTCACAGTTAAACGTAAGCATTGTTAAGCATATCAAGCCAAATTAAAGATAAAATAAAGACGTCACTAGCTTGCATTAATGTACATATCTTGCTAACAAGCTATTCATGCTTTTAAGTTAAATTACATAGCAATTTATTTTACATCCTATTATGATGCTTGTCAAAGTTAAGTCTTTATACTCATACACATCGGTTGGTCCATGTTTTCTTGAGAAAGCAACTCATCAACAGTAAGAATCGGAACCCAGAGGAACCCACAAAAGTTCTGGAACCAAGATAAACCTCTACCAAAGTGATGGAAAGGATAAAGTGTGGAGAAAGAAGACATCTGCTCATGATCCAAAACATACAAGCTCATCTGTGAAACATGGTGGAGGTAGTGTCATGGCTTGGGCTTGCATGGCTGCTTCTGGAACATTCTCACTAATCTTTATCGATGATGGAACTCATGATGGTAGCAGCAGAATGAATTCAGAAGTTTACAGGAACATTCTGTCCAAATTAATCTGGAAGAACTTCATCATGCAGCAAGACAACGATCCAAAACACACTGCCGACTCAGCAAAGGACTTCATCAGGGTGGAAAAATGGAAGGTTTGAGACTGGCCAAGTCAAACCTAGTTGAGCAGAATTTCACCTCCTGAAGAGGAGACTGAAGTGAGAACCCCCCTGAAACCAACAACAACTGAAAGAAGCTGTGGTAGACACTTGGAAAAGCTTCACAAAACAAGAAACCAACAGTTTGGTGTCAGTGAGTCGCAGGATTGATGTAGTTATTACAAGCAAGGGATATGCATCCAAAGATTAAGTGTTATTTGCTTTAATTTACGTCAAGACTGATCTGTTCCTATACTTTTCCTCACCTGAAAATTGTGTGGTCTGATACAAAAGGTTCTATATTTTATGTTGTTTAACACATCTAGATGTAAACACCAGGAAATAAAAGCTGTAATCCTAAACTCTCGTCTCATCTCCATCTTTTGATCTCAAACCCATACGTCTTTGGTGTAGAGGACTAACAAGTGAATTGGCCTCGCCTTTCCAATAGTTTCAGACAGGACTCCATATGACCTCCAAGCACAACAGAATGCACCATACATTACAAGAGCATCCATTTTGGTCCACACTGAAGGACTGCTCAGTCTCGGCTGTCCAGCATCTGGCGATTAATAGGTCGTTTCAAATGTACTTGTCTCAGCCTCGGAGCCATCAGTGAATCTCTTATCTTTTCTGGCCACAAGCTTCAGGAGCTGGCAACAAACTGTAATCTAATCTGATTTTTTTAAATAAAAAAACAAACAAACAAAAAAACATCTACAGCATTTTATAGGCTAGAGTTTTTTTGCTGTCTTTTTCATTGTTTTATTTTCAGTAAACAGGAAGGACTTTTAAAGTTTGTGGCTGATCGGTTTCAGTGCCATTTCCTGTAAAAGTGACAGAACAGGGACTCGGGTCCCCAGACCAGTCCCCCGTCTAGGGGTAGAAGTTAAACAGGCCAAGGTCATGCACAAAATCCACAACCATTAAAAAACACAAATAGGCGAGATCAGTGACAGTGAGTAGTGTCGAGCTTTGTATAGTCTGTGAACAGGAAATGGCTACGCTCATTAAAGGAGTGGTAGCTCAGCGATTAAGACGTTGGACTTCTGATCGGAAAGTTCTGAGTTCAAACCCCAGCACTACCAAGCTGCCACTGTCGGGCCCTTGAGCAAGGCCCTTAACCCTCAACTGCTCAGGTGTATAAATGAAATAATTGAAAGTCGCTCTGGATAAGGTCATCCGCCAAATGCTGTAATCTAGTGTACTAGAATTCATGTGCCCTCTCGTGGCGTGGTGGTGAACTGTCCCTGACGGATGAGACAGTAGCTACCTTGGCTACGTTTAGTGACTAAACGTACCAGACTCACTAGGGAAAGCTAGAGCTCTAACTAGCAAGAGTACTGACCTTTATTGTTTTGGGGGTTTTTTTTTACACCCACCATTGTTTCTTTGGTTAGTTGGTAACTTGTTAGTTGGTTCTGCTTCCCCAAATATAATCAAATTAGACATGTGAACCACAGAAACTCTGAAAAGACTACAGCACTTACTTAAGCTAAATATACTGAGTAAAGTACAGAATCACGATCAGTATGCTCTCATGTTGAAGAGTTTTGTTCCATGACCTTCATCAAGTTCATGGAGGTTAAAACCTGCTCCCAAGACTTTTTGACTTTTTGGGTTCTGCTTCCTTTTACCAGGTTTCACCTTCCCCGAAAAAATGATTATACAGATAGTGGATCATGGTGTAATGATCCTGAAGTCAAGCTTACTGTAAGTTAAGTCCATTTCTGAAGGTTGAAGAAAGAGAAACGTAGCTGGGTTCGTCACAGACTAGCATGATCAGAGCTATCCAAACGAGGCCCCACTATCGTTTTTAGATACGGGCCTACTTTTTAATGAAGATCAGCCGAGTGCCTCGGCTCCAGAATCGCGTCCGCCGATTATACTGTAATCCTTCACTATAGAGAAAATAACAACCTCTCACTTTGCCTTTTTCAATCCGACTGTCTACATGAACATCCCGAATGTACACAAACTAAATCGTTAATAATCTCCAGCAAATGTTCTTTGGTCTCATTTGGCTTTGGTTCAACACAAATTAATTTAATGCCAATCTCTGGTATTCTCTGTTAGCTGTTCATTTTAGCTTTATTTGGATTAGGAGCTCTGGTTACTCAGGTGTAATTCTCTACTCTGCACCTAATAAGTTTATTAACGAGCTTTTATTCCACGAACGCCTTGAACAGATTCAGTTGAAAACGTGAAGAAAAGAAAAAAAAAAAAAACGCGCCGCGAATATTGACCTGCGACGTTTGCAGAGCGACATCGTGATCACGATGTGATCTGAATGCCGTGATATCTAACACGACAAAACTGAAACATCGCTCCTTCGCTAGCCGAACCGTGTGAAGGTTAGCGAAGCGTTAACGTGTCTGCGATGTTCCACTACAGTATTTCATTCTCTGAAGTCAATGTTTGTGGTATTTTCCTCATTTCTGTAGGGAAATTGCATTAAAAGAAAAAAAAGAAAAAGAAAGGGAAACTCTAGAAAAAAATGAAGAATGTCCAAATAACCACTTCATGAATAAATCTAATATGGAACTGTATAATTCCGAGGAAAGAGACCGAGAGTACACGGTCAAATTCCTTTTAAACACATTACTCAAGACGAGACGTACGATCCGGATGCGTTATTCCCGGATCAAAGTCTCTCTGTTGTACCGTACTGTATGAGCATACTTATACAGTCTGGCTAATTTCTGACTCGCCGTTCCTCTTATACGCGGCTCTTATGCAAGGAAGGAAATGCTGCTGTGTGAGTGGGAGTCCATTCATCGGTGGCCTGATGCTTAATGTGCTTCCTGTCATGTCTGCTGAGTGGGGTGGAGCGAAGCAATTCCCTCCGTTAATGGCACTTCGGTGGCAGCGAGTGACTCATGCTCTGCGCGACGGAAAACTCGTTTCCATCATTTTTAAAATCGCAGCGAGCGTCAAATAGGAACACGAGGCTGGAAATAATATTCATCATCCAGACCGGAATGAATGACGACTTTGACACGCAGAAGATTTCAAGTTCTGTCACATCCTCCGAATACATGCTCGTCACAGCATCGCAAAAAGTCCACGAACACGCCATAGGCGTCTATATCACAATGGCTGTTATAATGTCTCATCCCATGACATGCTAATCTTTACGCTGTTAGCATAGCCTTCATGACCGTTATATTCCGTATTCCATAATATACAGCTGTAGACTATTTCAGGTCTATTTTTAAGCAAATAGATCTCACTTTTTTTTTTTTCTGAATCATGATAATAATAACACAAGTTAATAAGTCTTGAGTGTGAATGAAGCAAGCTGATTAAAATACTGTTATTTAAAATAGCATACGACTCTGAAGTTAAACAAATAGTTTACGACTACAAAAAATGTCAATTGGACCATATACGTTACTCACAGCGTGTATTTTTAACTGGCGCCCATGCTCACGCATGAACGTTACGTCCTTTACTGTAGTAATAATAATAATATTTATCTTATATGACATCTTTAAAAAGGCCTCTCATGGCGCTTTACATGAGAGAATATAGGCATTGAAACACAATTTCAATTATTAATAAAAAATAATGGTAAATTAAATAACATCAAGTAAAAGTCATCAAGTAAAAGCAATCCTAAAGAAATAGGTTTTAAGAGAAGATTGAAGACCTCTCTTGGACTCTCAACACCACCTGCCTAGTCAAGAAGGCCCTGTAGAGGCTGAAGAGAGACAAACGTCCCCTCCCATCCTCACCTCTTTCTACAGAGGGATGAGAGAGAGTGTCCTGACCAGCTGTCTCACCGTGTGGTACGGGAACTGCACGGCGTCCGACCGCGAGACCCTACAGCGGATTGTGAGGACAGTGGAAAAGACCCTCCATGGACACCTCATTCAACAACCGCTGCGTCCGCAAAGCCACCAGTATTGCGGACGAACCCTCTCACCCTTTTCAAGGACTGTTCACCCTCCTGCCATCTGGCAGAGGGTACAGGAGCATCCATGCCACCACCAGCAGACTCTGCAACACTTTCTTCCCTGAGGCAGTCAGATTACTCAACACTCTACTGCCTCCCAACGCTCCCCTGGGCTAGTCGAACACCTAACCCAGTAAGACTCATACCACTGCACACACTAACCCAGTAAGACTCATACCACTGCACACACACTAACCCAGTAAGACTCATACCACTGCACACACACTA
>JANDJT010000012.1:1376180-1390361 GCA_024331685.1 Stegophilus panzeri | reverse complement strand
ATTAAAGGGGGACATATAGAAAATATTTTGTACTGTATATTGGGGGGGACAGATTGGTATTTCCTCAACATTGGGGGAGACACGACCCCCCCCCACCAAAGAATGCGTGGTTACAGCCATGAGTTGAGGGTTAAGGGCCTTGCTCAAGGGCCCAACAGTGCTGAGATTTGAACTCACACCAAACCTTCTGATCAACCGTCCAACTTCTTAACCTCTGAGCTACCCACTTCCATGTTTAAAATCCGCTTCTCTGGAGTGTCCTCTGTACAAGTCCCCGTGAACGAGCTGTTGCTATAGGAATTACAACATCTCCTCGAAGACAATTTTGTCCCCGAGAACAGCGACGGACTTTCATGAGTCCTGAGTAAACAGATTTAATCAGTGAGCAGGGAAAAGGTTCGAGCTCCAGGTGCGTGCTACTGCTCTCAGGAGGAAAACCAGCCTTATTTATATCCCAACAAAACAGCGAAGAAGCCGACTGAGACCAATAAACAAACCCGAAACCGAGAAAAAATAAAAAATAAAAACCCACAAACACAGACTTTGCAAAAGATAGAGCAAAGTGCTCTCATGGCAACAAATATGTTGTCCCAGTGAAGGTGCTGCAACCTAATATGTTTCTTATGGTTCATTTTCCTGCTCTGCTAAACAAACATTTAATACCCGTATAAAAACCACTACAGCTTTATGGTAAGAGTTGCCATGAAGGTCCATGAGTGCATTCATAAATAGAGAATAAAACACTCGGAGTGGTGCTGTTACAGTATAATAATGATTACATACAGGAAGCGCTTTATACTGGACGGATCCGGAGTCCATCTCGGGGAACACCAGGTGTGAGGCGGGAATACACCCGGGATGAAACCCAGTCCATCACACACACATATTCACACCCCTTTTCAAAGCTAATACATTTACTGGCACATTTTTGGAAGGTAGGAAGAACTCCGAGAACCCAGAGGAAACCCACACAGACACATTATTAATTAAAGTGTGAATACAACAACAACAATTTGATTAGTGCTAGTATTAGTGAGTTCTGGATTCTGATTGGTCGGAAGGTTTTGATTAATTCTCTATAACAGCGGCTCTGACAGTAGCACAGGTTTATATTAACGTGCTCGTTCTGATACGTTATCGTTTCTATAGTAACCGCTCGTTCGCCGCGAAGGACGCTCCAGTTTCTAAACAGATCCCAAAAAAATATTTAAAATGTCGATACGTTTAAAGCAAGGAGATGTTTAGGGCTGGAGATGGAAGGAGTCTCCAGTGTCAGCACTTTGTAAAAGTAAGAGGTAAAGCTGCGACTTTATGTTTTCCGAAAGACAGCGGGATTTCTCTGCAGAGAGAACCTTCCTCGTTCACGCACGTTCGAATGGCGGAGGAAAAAAAAAAGTGCTTACACCGCACTCCTCTGTCTCATCTTTTCCTCCCACTCTTCAGCTTCTCTCGCTCGGTTATCGCGCCGTTTATCTCTTTCTGTCTCTCACCCACACATCACACGTCCTACTTAGTGCCTCCCTCATGTTTCCGTGGCGATGCCTCACTTCATCCTCGTCTTTCTCAGAAATGCATCTTACGAAGAAAAAAAAGAAAAGGAAAAAAAAAAAGTGCCTCTTCATCTCACACGTCTCCTCTGGTGAAGTCGGATGGCTGTTAAAGGATGAGTTGTGAGTGTCAGAAGTTCTTTTCCTTCGCTACACCAGCAGAACCCTTCACAAAGTGGGTCACTAAACGCTGCCAGTTTGTGATCACACTTTCATCCCTCAGCTCCAGAGAGAGAAAGAGCTGGATAATCGGGTCCTGACCTGTCTCGAAGCATTTTTCTATCCTGATTGGTGACTCAGCCCGAAATGAACCCTGGAACACCCCCAATCTCCCCAAAGTTCTACTCGGTGTCTTTTGCGAGAAGCGAGCTTGAGGTATTAAAGAGATTCTTCCTGTTCGTGTGCGTGTTTTGTTCGTCATCATCGCTGCTAGCATATCTGTAGCTGTAACCATGAGTTTCCCGTCCTCCTATTGGTCGGTTTTGGAAAATGCATGGTAGCAGCGTTCACGTTCTGAGATCCCTCACACTGACACAACGTTCTCTTTGGTCGATGAGTGACACTAAATTGGCCAAAGATGATGTGAGAAAGTCACGCTATGCGTTCTAAAATCTCAACTCGTGACCTAAGAATTATTTAACGTGGTATGATTTTTTTCTATGAACGTCACACGGTGTTAAGCCGAGCTTTAAAGGAAGACAAGCACGACTCTGAAGCCCTGGTATAAAGTACGGAAGGCTTTTTGCTGAAAAGTGTTAATTTTCTTTAAATATGGAGACTTTTGGGATTAGAGATTAGATTAGAGAGTTGTACTGTCATCCTGGCCAAATACATGCACTGAGTATAATGAAATAGCATCCTTCTATCTTCTAGATAAAGATGCTGAGGTGATAAATTGTTTGATTAGTGGGTGTGACTCATTTTACATTGACATCTTATGGTATTTGGCAGACATGCTTATCCAGAGGAACTTCCATTTATCTCTTTTTTTAATACAACTGAGCAGTTGAGGATTAAAGGTTAACTGGCCAGCAGTGGCAGCCTGGTGGGATTTGAACTCATGACCTACTGATCAGTAGTCCAATGTCTTCACCATTGCTCTACCACTGCCCGTTTTCAAAGACAGATTAAATGTGCAAAGTCAGGAGCTAAAATAACGTTGAGGTTTTTGGGTTTTTTTATTTTATTTTTTCCAACAGTAAATTTAATGAAGAGTTAGGGTCTGAAAAAAAAAAAAAACTCTGTCTGCGCACGTCTGTACTTACACAACTATAGCGCTGGGTAAATAGATCAATTTCTAAATACGACATAAAAACCTATATACCCCTTCATATATATATATATATATATATAGTGTCATGCTGTTACAGAGAAATAATCAGAGTGACAGAGTGGTGTGATGAAGCGCAGTTACTGTTACCACCTCAAAGTTGATTATTTTCCTTTAACAGCATGTCCTGAAGTTTTATTCATTTTATTTATTAAAGAACAACACGTCATACAACATTTGATGTTTATTTCATCTGTTTTGTGTTTGAGATGCAATTTTGTGACTGTCACAAAGCTCTGACACTGGAGACTCCTTCCATAACTGTTACTTAAACTAGTTTTTAGAAGAAAAAATGCCACCAAATCAACGACTACACACGTTTTAAATCCGTTCATAAAGCGGAGCGTCTGCCGGACGAGTCCCGGTGAACGAGTCCCGGTGAACGAGTCCCTGTGAACGAGTCCCCGTGAACGAGTCCCGGTGAACGAGTCCCTGTGAACGAGTTCCTGTGAACGAGTCCATGTGAACGAGTCCCGGTGAACGAGTCCCTGTGAACGAGTCCCTGTGAACGAGTCCCTGTGAACGAGTCCCTGTGAACGATTCCATGTGAACGAGTCCATGTGAACTAGTCCATGTGAACGAGTCCTGGTGAACGAGTCCCTGTGAACGAGTCCCATGTGAACGGGTCCCTGTGAACGAGTCCCTGTGAACGAGTCCCTGTGAACGAGTCCATGTGAACGAGTCCATGTGAACTAGTCCATGTGAACGAGTCCATGTGAACGAGTCCTGGTGAACGAGTCCTGGTGAACGAGTCCCGGTGAACGAGTCCCATGTGAACGAGTCCATGTGAACGAGTCCCTGTGAACGAGTCCCGTTGAACGAGTCCCTGTGAACGAGTCCCGTTGAACGAGTCCATGTGAACGAGTCCCTGTGATGAGTCCCGGTGAACGAGTCCCCGTGAACGAGTCCATGTGAACGAGTCCCGGTGAACGAGTCCCCGTGAACGAGTCCATGTAAACGAGTCCCGGTGAACGAGTCCCTGTGAACGAGTCCCGGTGAACGAGTCCCGGTGAACGAGTCCCCGTGAACGAGTCCCCGTGAACGAGTCCCTGTGAACGGGCCGTTACTACGACAACGAATCAGAACGAGCGCGTTAATATAAACCTGCGCCGCAGTCAGAGCCGCTGTTCTAGAGAATTAATCAACACCTTCGACAACAGCGCTGTGGTAAATGGTGAACTTGCAGTTGTTTTGTCTCTTTGTTTGTAGCCAGTTCTAATTCTCTCCACGCTCGTAATGTACGTTGTGTAACACAAACAGAAGGTTATTGCATTTTTGCCCATTTAAATCTCTAAAAGTATATATTTTATTTATAAGAATGCAGAAACTATGGCAGACCTGAGGCCATGTATTTTTTATCCGGCTCTCTTTCCTCTGTGGCCTTTTAGAGATCTCAGGACTCCTGCAGCGAGGAGCGTTAGGTCTAAACACTGCACCCAAACAGCAGGATCAGTCCTCGCTCTATCAGGACATTAGAGCAGGAAGCAGGAATTATGAAAAAACTCGGCACGGTTAATTAGAAATGGAATTGGGAGTGTGTGAGGTTAAACTGATGACTGAGCGGAAATAAAGAAAACACACAGTGCTTCTCAAATTTGACAGTCTACAGTATTGTCCTTTATTTCCACAGTTTCTCTGAGGAAAGAAATAAATAAATAAAACGAAGGAAATTCACAAATTTGAACTGAAAAAAAAAAAAAACCCCGAAAAGAAGTAAAGGGAAAAAAAGAAAGAGCAATAGTATGAAAGTACAAAAAAGAAAGAGGGAGAAAGAAAGAAAGGAAGGTAGCTAGGAAAGAAGGAGAAAAAGTAAAGGAAAAAAAGCAACAGAAAGAAAGAACGACTAAATGAGGAGTAAAAGAAAGAAAGGAAGAAAGAAAGATAGAAACGAAAAACAGCAAAAGGAAGGAAGGAGAAAGAAAATTTAAAGGAAAAACATAAGAAAACAAAAGAAAAAATAAGTAAAGAAAAACATCTGTTCTCTTAATTTGCAATTTTATTTTGTAAAAAAAAAAAAAAAAAGAAAGAAAAGAAATAGTCAAAAGGAAGGAGAGAACCCAAAAAAGTAGAGGAAAAAGCAAAAGAAAGAAAGAAAGACAGAGATACAGAAAAGGGAAGGAAGAAAGAAATAATGTAGGAAGGAAGGTAAAACAACAAAAGGAAGGAAGGAAGGAAGGAAGGAGGAAAGGATAAAGACAAAGTAATGGAAAAAGTAAAAGAAAAGAAATAAGAAGTAACGAAAAACTTTAAATCACAATTTTGACCTTTATTTTTTTTATTTTTTTTAAAAAAAAACTAAAGACAGGAAGGAAATAAAAATGGAAAGAGCAAAAGAAATTAAGCACAAAAAAGAAAGAGTCAAAAAGGAAAGAAGGAAAGAAGGATGAAGAAAATGCAGAGGAAAAAGCAAAAGAAAGAAAGATTGCAAGGGAGAGAGAAAAGGGAAGGAAGGAAAAACGAAAGAAAGAAAGAATGAAGGGTAGAAAGAAAGAAAGATTTTTAAATCATCTGTGAAACAGCAACAGCGGGGTTTAGAGTAAAATGTTTTGTTTGTTTGTTTGTTTGTTTGTTTGTTTGTTTGTTCCAGAAGCAGAGTTGTGGTATTTGCCAGAGACTCGAGGATGTTTTCTACACAGCTGTATTCAGCTCTTGTTACTAAATGCTGTTTGGCAGAAAGTTGTTTATTTCCTGTTCCTCAGCTGCTTGCTGACTCAGACCTCCGAGTTCTCGCTGCTAATAAACACGAAGAGAAGTTCCCACATCATTTTAATAACTCTGCTGAATCAGCATCCTGTCTGAGAGGGGGCGGAGCTCAGTGGAGACGCTCCTTCTCTTCCCTTCTTCCTGCTCTCTGGTATGTGACCCCTGAGCTGCTGGAGGGTTTGTTTACAGCAACGTGTGACTGTATTCCTGATTAATCGGCCGGGCGTGGAACAAAGAACCCCGGGTTCTGTGAGCGAGACACAGCGGCTTCCCTCCACTTCCCTCCTTCAGCTCTGACCTACTTTCTCCTTTTAGACTGATCAAAACAAATGACTTCCCCAAACTCCGCCAGCGCACTTCTGCACTCAGAGCTCTGAGGATCCTACAGCAGGCCACGCCCACCTTCGACCTCCGATACCGCGAGCACGGCGCCACTCAAACACCGACGTAACAGCAGCATAGACACTCCACACTATGAGCTCAAAAAACTTTGAATAACCGGACACTTGCTTTCAAACATGAACAAATGCGGTTTTTTTTACACAAATTTTTTGGATTCTTACAAACAAAACAAAAAAACCCCTTCAAGAACCATTTAGCCCTGCCCACCTTTGCAAATTTGCATAATATGCAAAACAACAAATTTGGTGTGTGAACCTCAAAAATTACCAAAAACATTTTGATATTTGTAAACAATATGGCCGCTACTTGTTAATCAATACCAACCAGGCGGAGCCTTATTTACTCAAACAGTTTCGTGCATGAATTCACACAGGACAACATTCTGAGATCGCATACAAAGGGGGCGGAGCCAAAGTCAGTTGACTGTTTCTTAGGAACTGTCCGATCGAGCTGAAATTTGGTATGGTGCTAAACTGTACATAGATTTTCGATTATTTTTGATTGTTCATTTAAAAAAAAAAAAACACGGCTGCCATCGGCCAATCAGCTTTCAGCATGGATTTGACAAGGTTGACGCTAAGCTAACATCATGAAACTTGAATGGAAGGTTCAGGTCACCCAGTTACCCACTAGTAACTGATGCAATCTCACTAAATTGGCCATTTTGGGAAGGGGGCGCTATTCGTATTTTTTGCACACTAACAAGCACATCTCTTGGAAAATAAGGAAGTGTAGAACGACGTTTCTTTTTGTAGCTTCTCCCAACTCCATTCTGCATTTAAAAACTCCTTCTCCTTGTTTTATCTGGAGTCTAAACATGATTCGCAGGTGAAACATCTCACCATCTCAGTGAAATCCGTCCCCGCTCTACTCAGACTACGAATGCATAATAACCCGTGTGGATCTGAGAGCAAATACAGTGAACAAATGAAATCTGATAGCATTTTTGGCCTGCTGTGTGAACAAACCCTTAATATACAGCTCTTAGCCCTGACGTCCATCATCTCTCAGAGAATCAGCACTGCGATGTGATGTGATGTGATGTGATGTGATGTGATGTGATGTGCGAGATGATCAAGATCTCTAAAAGCACGACTCGGACGTAAGCAATGGAATTATACATTCTGCCCCGAACAGGGTTTTCAGCAAATGAACAAATCGGGACCTAAAATAGACTGAACAAACGTGCACTCTAATAATTAAGGGACTTTAAGGCCATGCACGCTCCTGTTCTCGGCATAAAACTCTCCATCAGGGTCTCACCAGGTCTCCAGGGACGTCCTAGTGAAAGGAACACATCATCACGGTTGAGTTTGCGTAAGTATTCGCAGGCAGTTAAAATCAGATTAACGTCCTCTCGATTGAAATACATGCGCTCATGGAAGAACCCAAAGTTTGCTATAGAACATTCCCAAACAAACAGCATCGTAAAGACCAAAGAGCGAGCTCAGGACAAAATTCTGGAAAAGTATCCATCAAGGATCGGATATCAAATAAAATCGAATTTCGTAACAGTTCCTTAGATTTATAAAGTGCTTTTCTCGGCACTCGAAGCGCTTTATATTGAATGGGTGAGGGGAATCTCCTCAACCCCCACCAGTGTGAAGCATCCACCTGGATGATGTGACGGCTGTGATAGTGCACCAGAACGCCCACCATAGTTTGAACATCTTGCAGAGCGGCATTAAAAACAGAACTAATATGCCGTAACCCTGACTCGTTTAGCAGAAAACCCAACCCTTCTCACCACCCTGAGAACACCATTCCCACTGTGAAGCATGGTGGTGGCGGCGCTGCGTTGTTTTAGACTGCTGTCTTGTCTTGATAACAAAAAGAAAGAAAGAAAAAGTCCGACCGCGTAGCCTTTCAACTGTTTTTTTCATTCTGAGCGAATAAGACTTAAAGGTTAGAAGACACGAAAACGCACAGGTTTTTCTTGTTTTTTTCATTGTCGAGAAACTGATGCATCAATTATTTCTTTTCTTTATTTTTTATTTATTTATATTTTTTTAGATGTAACATGTACTGCTCAAGTGCTAAATCCTGGAATGTCCAGCGCTAAATAAAGTCTGTCTGAAATTTTTCTTTCTTTCTTTCTTTCTATTTCCTTCTATCTGACATTTTTCTTTCTTTCTGTCTGTCTGAATTTCTTTCTTTCTTTCTGTCTGTCTGAATTTCTTTCTTTCTTTCTGTCTGTCTGAATTTCTTTCTTTCTTTTTGTCTTTCTTTCTTTTTCTCTGTTTCCTTAGGTCTGAATTTTTTCTCTTTCTTTCTTCTTTCTTTCTGTAATGTAAGTGTAATGTTACTTTATTTTATTAGACCTTTCATTTATTCAGCCCTGATTTACCGAGAATCTAAACAGCACACGCTAATCTGAATGTGCAGTGGGATAAAAACGCAGGAAGAAAACAATACTATTGTGTTTATTTAAAGAAGAATTGGTGTAATTACGAGGGTTTTTTTTTTTTTTTTTTTTTTTTGCATCTGCAACTTTAGTACCCGCCCATCAGTTGGATTAATTTACACATACGATATCTGTTCTCTGTGATATTTTACTCTATTAGCATTGACCCCACCCTCCATTTCATACATTTAGATAAAAACAGCTCAAACGACATGTGTATTAAGGCAGACACACGAAACAGAGGTGTTATTTATGTTACGCTCGTCTGAAGAACCTGCTATTACATCAGCATACGCGTTCCTGCTGGTGTTTGCGTTTTTATCTCGAATAGATCGGAAATTCATGGCTTTTCCGACTGGAACGTAAACGACGGTCATGATGAAGCGCATATTAATCGTTACAGGATGGCTTTTGGTGGACTGTACAGCCACTGTGCTGTTAATATGTGTGTAATGATCACTTTGCTGCTCGTAATGCGTATATAATAAGTATTTAATTTAGCGTATCGTGTTGGAAATCCTCAGAATTAGCTCCAGGAGCTTTTCAGGTGGAGATAAAGTCCGTGTCCAGGCTGGTCCTGACAGAAAAATAAATTGCTCCTGTGCCTGTAGTTACGTCAACATGAGCGATGATCGCCGTGCAACAGGTCCAATCTGTTCGACAATAATATCTGCACACGCCGTTCTGATCCCGCGGCAATAAAACCATGACGAGTTACAGCGCGCTGATCCGACGGGAGGGAGAAGAGGGAAAACCAGGCAGTGTTTAATACCTCATCAGCAGCAGAGTGCTAATGGACGGGCGGTTGGTGATGTACGGCATGAACACGGACACCGTCAGTGTTTAATTACTGACTCTGCCGTCTGTGGTCCAGTACACCGAGCTCCGAACCATTCCAACATATTCCTGTAGAAACAACCGTCATGTTCTGAGCGATTTATTCGGTTCATTTATTCAAATATTAACTTCTACACTCACTGCACTTGTTTCTCAAAATTCTTATTCTTATTCATTCATTCTTATTCATCTTATTCAATGTATTTATTTATTTGTTTGTTTGTTTATTTGTTATTATTATTATTTTTTTTTTACATTTGTACTGAAATAGTAAGTATAATAATATAAAAAAAAAATTATTAAATATTAAAATATAAATATAAGTAAATGTTAACGTATGGAATGTGTTTTAATGTTTCAGTATTTTATCCCATTCCATTATTTATTCATTCATTCTTTCATTTCGTAATTCATTTTATTTATTTATTTATTTTGTATTATGTAAATAATTAAACTTAACATTAATGTTACTCATGTAAATATTTAGATGCAGTTATAATGAAAACTTTAAAATTGAGATTTTTTACCATGTGCCACGTGTTAAGATTAATATTTATTTCCTTTCGTACTTTCTTCCTGTCTGTCTGACTTTTTTCTTTTTCTTTCTTTCTCTATTTCTTTCTGTTTGACTTTTTTTCTTTCTTTTTTCTGTCTGGCTTTTTTCTTTTTCTTCCTATCTTTCTTTCTCTATTTCCTTTGTTTTAACTTTTTTCTTTCTGTCCGTCTGTCTGGCATTTTTCTTTCTTTCTTTCTTTCTGTCTATTTCCTTCTATCTGACATTTTTCTTTCTTTCTGTCTGTCTTTCTGTCTTTCTCTGTCTTTCTTTCTTTCTTTCTGTTGCACTGAGACCTGAGCTGCTGAAGTTCTACAGAAGTCCCTGTGAGGTTCTGACGGTGAAGTGAGGATGGGATCAGTGTTAACGCTGATATCCGGGGTGTACCGATATCCGTGCTAAGCTCTCCGGTAAATTATCATAAACCCAGGTGTGTGTACAGAGTCAGCAGATGACAGATGATTACAGCACACAGTATGAGTCACACGGCTTTTTACTGCCCTGTGTGTGTGTGTGTGTGTCTGTCTGTGTGTGTGTGTGTGTGTGTGTGTGTCTGTCTGTCTGTGTGCGTGTGTGTGTTGTGTGTGTGTGTCTGTCTGTGTGTGTGCATGTGTGTGTGTGTGCGTGTGTGTGTGTGTGAGATGCCACCAGTCTCCACAAAGAACAAAAAAAGAGAGCGCGGAAATTTTTACAATACGAACAAAGGCAATTATTTTTGCTAAATATTGTGTAAATGGGGTAAATGGTTATTTTCACACACACACACACACACACACACATACACACAGTGTCTTCTTCTACATCATTACCTAAATCTGTTTCACATCTGTGTTTGGACTCATGTCCTGTCTCCTCCCATGTCCCAGTGGTTATCTCCCTGGTGTGTCTTGATCACTCTCACCTGTGCTCGGTTTGCCCTTTGATTAGTTTGTGTATTTAATACGATAAGATAAGATAATACTTTATTAATCCCCAGATGGAAAAATGTAGGTTATCCCTCGTGTTTCTCTGTTCGAGGTGAAGTATACACTCTTCTTACACACTGTTCTTCTGTTACAGACATTACCACGCCTTTTTTACTGAATGCTCTTCTGGTTCTGGAGCTTGTTTCGGGTTTTCTCGACTTGCCCTGGCTCTGCTTCTGGATTAGGTTTTTATTTTGACTGCTACGTTTAATAACGCTTTACTCGTGTGCTTATGTCCGTACCTGACAGACAGACAGACAGACAGACAGACACGCTGAGTGGAGGGAGACATGAGAGTTGAATGAATAACAAATTCTCTTGCAGCAATCGTTCGTCATCAGCGTTCCCTCGAGTCCGCCGCTAATTCTGGTGCGACTTGAAGGATTATTTGTTCTGTGCACTTTTCATTAAACACTCCTGTGTTCAGTGGAGAAAACACGTTCTGCCGATAATGAGCTCCAATCCTTTTTTATTAGCCCGAGGTTCGCTCGTCTAGACAAGAAATACAGAAAACTGTACACGATTTAACACGAGGATCTGCGTTTATGCTTGGTCACATGACCATAACCGTTTTAATACAACCACCTGAGAAAACCATAAAAGGAAACCTGTAAAGGACATACATCATAAGCACTTAAAGGGGGAATAAAAGAAAAGGAAAGTGAAGGGTGGGGGGGGGGGGAGAAAGGAAGGAAGGGAGAGAGGATGGAAGGAAAAGAAAAGTGGGGAAAAGAAAAGAGGGAGGGCAGGAATGAAGGAGATCTGCTGCCTGATGTTCCTCCTGTTTTTTGAAGAACTGCAAATGTATATGACCATGTGTGTGTGTGTGTGTGTGTGTGTGTGTGTGCGGGGGGCGGGGTTGGTTTGGTGGGTGAGTGGCTTGTGGGCGGGTTCTTGCCAGTCTGCCGCTAACACTAGGTGTCATGCTGAAGGATTTCCTCGACTCGGCACGGTTGCCTAGGACACAGCGTGATCCAGCCGGTTAAAAATAGCCGGTGGTCGGCGGCCATGTTGCAGCAGCCGGCCTTTTAAACTGCCTCCTCTTAATGAGAAACATCTCTTTGTGTCACTCAATGACTCATTCATAAACACCTGCTGGTTTATCCTACACACACACACACACACACACACACACACACACACGGTGCAAATGAGATGCACCTGAGTGTGTTACCTATAGCGTGCATTGTGAGAGGCAGAGGCGAGGTCGGGGTGGACGACTGACATCTTAAACACATAAACACCGAGTCTAATGAAGAATCTTTTAAACACTGACACTGTGTTCAGAATAAAGATTCATTTAACTTTTCATTCAAACGTCATTTACACAAAGTCATATGTTATATCAGCTTATAACATGACTAGAGAGACTGGAGTCTAAAAGATTCACTGATTCACTGTTCAATGATTGCTGCACTGATTCATTCACTTATTCCTTTGCTGATTCGTTCACCGATTCTTTTGCTGATTTGTTCATTGATTTGTTCAATGAATCATTTGCTGATTCGTTCACTGATTAATTTGCAGATTCGTTCACTGATTTGTTCACTGATTCATTAGCTGATTTTTTCACTGATTCATTTGCAGATTCATTCACTGATTCTTTTGCTGATTTGTACACTGATTCATTTGCTGATTCGTTCACTGATTTGTTCACTGATTCATTTGCTGATTTGTTCACTGATTCATTTGCAGATTCGTTCACTGATTCATTTGCTGATTTGTTCACTGATTTGTTCACTGATTCATTTGCTGATTCATTCACACATTTGCTAATTTGAAAAGGAAAAGAAGGAAAGGAAAAAGGAAAATAAAGGCGAAACGACAGGAGGAACTAAAAGGGGGAAAACGGAAAAGTAACTAAAGAAAAGAAAAGAAAAAGAAAGGGGACGATAGGAGATGAATTTAATTAATTTAATTTAAAATCGTAATCGTTGTGCAACCCTGCATAGTGCACTGTAGCTGAATTTCATTTATGAACAAAATGATTCACTGATCCAAACACTGACGCACTGAATCAGGAGGGCGAAACCAAGTTTGGTGTATGCACAACTACAAACAGGACTTACAGAATTTAGAATAGTTTAATAAACACTGATTCATGAAGTTTTCAGGCCAGAAATAATTTGTCAGCAACAACTGAACTAAATGAACGACTCGACTCGATTTTAGTGAATCATGTAAAAATGATTGAATAGTTCTTGTGTATTACATATGTAGCATACAACTAATGTGCAATATGCCTGTGTGTGTGTGTGTGTGTGTGTGTGTCAGGTTCATACTGTTGAGTAATGTCATAGTAGGAAATGTGCATTTTTAAAACGAGATAGTGTTGCATTTTTAAAAAGAACTAAGCTCACATCGACTGCCAGTATAAATCTTTAATCCTCTGTGATTTATGTTAGGATGGGAGTTTTATTTTTTTACTCAGAAGCAGAGAGAGGGTGCTTATACTCGTCTGATTTTCAGATGCTGAGCCTAATTGGACCTCCTAAAGAGAGAATGACTGTTTACTCCGAGCTAGCGCTTCTCCTCCGCTCGGCTCGTCTTCCTGAGAGATGACAGCTATTGTCCTGTGGGAAAGAAAAAATGGGTTCTCCTGATACACTCTAATGACAGGTGTCATTTATCAGCCTGAGAACGTACCTGCCAGGCGGCGGAGAACCGAGAGCGTTGAGATGAGAATCTCTGTAGTGCTGGAGATAGTCGATTTAAGATGCTTCAGAAAATTGACACTGAGACAAGCGACGAGTGTCAAAAAAAACCCCTAAAAAAACAACAACAACATTCTCCTGTCAAGCTGCCAAATACCGACAGTCTGTCTTTATTTGGAAAATAACAATAAATAAACAAAATAAATAAGTAAATAAATAAAAACGTACCACTTCATTGTGGATTTAAACACAGTGATTCAATTTTTACATTAATTTTCAATTTGAATGTTTTTATATAATGTAAATTCAAAGGATAAATAAATATCTTTTGTTCAAACTGTCGTTACTTAGTCGCGGGTTTGGGACACCCCCCAAAAAACAAACATTTACAAATGTAAAATTTTCAGTAATACGTTATTTATGTGCAGTGTAGTGTTCATAAGGCTTCGTAACGCCTACATAAGCACAATGAGCTTCAAAGTAACACATTATAGCGCCAGAACGGTTATAATATTACGCAAGGGGAAAATTTTTCATTTTGCAGTTTCGTTTACTGATTTGTTCACTGATTCTTTTGCTGATTTGTCCATTGATTTGTTCACTGATTCATTTGCAGATTCGTTCACTGATTCATTTGCTGATTTGTACACGGATTCATTTGCTGATTTGTACACTGATTCATTTGCTGATTCGTTTGCTGATTCGTTTGCTGATTCGTTCACTGATTCATTTGAAGATTTGTTCACTGATTCATTTGCTGATTTGTTCACGGATTCATTTGCTGAT
>JANDJT010000012.1:1338267-1354335 GCA_024331685.1 Stegophilus panzeri | reverse complement strand
GAGAGTATTATTAGTGCTTATGAGAGTATTATTAGTGCTTATGAGAGTATTATTAGCCCACTTATTCCTGTCATGGCTGGATTATCATTTTTATAAAGTAGCAGCAAAAACAACATAATAAAATCCACCGGTGTTCTGTAAAAAATGACATTTATTATGAATAATATTTGCAATAAACAACTCGATACACAATGTAGTGTGTTCACAGTGTTTTTTGGTTGCTAAGCAACATAATGGACAAAGATTAAGGAACCGCATGGACACGGCGGCGCCGGGAATCCCGCTGCGCTCGGAGAGAGGGAATTCATGACACCGACACGCTACGTATTAAAGCTTCTTAGTGTCTAAAGGTTCTACTGGAACTCTTCCTGATAGGAAAACACTCTGCTGTTCCCCTGGAGACAATTAAAGAATCCCTGACGCGCCCTCTCCCTGTACGATCCTCACGTAGATGCGTGATTAAAAAAAAAAAAATAATAAAATATAACATTTTTAAAAAGTAATGGCACCCGGCAGTAACTCAGGTCTGACTCCAGTGTCTGGCTATACACGCTGCCTCTTTTGCCTCTGGCCTCTTCAAAGTCTTACTTAATGGCAAATAATGAAAGACACAGGAGGTATTTTCCATTTCCTCTTGCATATTATATTTTAATAGAATCTCTGTCGGACCTTTCTGCTCTCGCTCGCCGACGCTGCTGATTTATTCACCCCTTTTTTGTTTTGTTTTTTTTCTCGAAAATACAATGGCTTATCTTCATATGACACGGATTTTTAGGCCGAGTGCCTCGGCCAGTAAAACGAGGCAGAGATAGAGAGAGAGATTCCTCAGACAAATTGGAGGATTACTCCGTCACGTCCCCGAACCGCGACTTCGTCCAAGAACAGATTGCAGCACTAAGATTCAGATTTCAGCCCAATGAGCAGCTTGTGAAATATTCCTCACCTGCTGGAGCTTATCTGCATAAAGACTGGATTTTTGGAGAGACGGGGGGGGGCAGCGGCCGGATTTCAGGATGGATGGGTAACGTGTTGTAGGGATGTGTTTTTCGAGAAGAGACCGGCGGGTCAGGGCAGCCGGGGGCCGCGGGCGGCAGCGGTTTAATTGTTAATTACAACGTGTTGAAGAGTGGATCCTCCAGGGGGACATGGTTTCGTTAGAAAAGTGTTCACAATTCCAACTTTCCATATCCGTCTTCATTAACCTGAGTGTGAGGAGGATTGAGGTTTAAAAAAAAAACAAAACAAAACAGGAGGCCCAGGAGGGTTTAGTAATCCACTGATGTGCAGAACCATCTAAAATTCGCCTATTTGATCCGACTGTGATGTTCAAAAGGTTCGAAACCTATGTTTTGCTCGTGGCCCGTCAGATAAGTTTAGAAGTTTTTTGTAAAATGCTTTCCATGTCCACTGAAACCGATGACACTCAGTTTCTCGTATGTACAGGGTTTCTGGCTATTAGTTAGTTTCATTCATTCAAGTTGGCTTTATGAAAGATACCGCACAAGTCATCTGTGCAAAAAAAAAAAAAAAAAAGAAATGAAAAAGGGAAGAAGGACCGCATGGTTAAGGAAGTGTGCAGCAAAGTTCTTAAAGCAACACTGAACATTGAGTTGAAATGAGTTATAAGTCGATGGCACAAAACTTCTGACACTGGAGACTCCTTCCGTACAGTACATGTTAAAGAAACTTCACCATAGCAATGATTAAAAAAAAAATCTGATTGAGTCCCTGTAAACGAGCTGTTACCATAGAAACAATAACGTATTAGAACGAGCGCGTTAATATAAACGTGATTTAAATCACAGAATCGTGGAACTACTTTGTAAAGTTACAGAAAGCTTCAGTTTCAAGAATTCTGCAGCGTAATGAATTACCGAACGTTACTGACGCCTGCCTCAATCGTGATTTCGTCTCACTTAATTTCTTGCGAAATTTCCAGGAAAAATCCCGCAGTTTGAAAATAGAGGAAAAAAAAAAAAAAAGCCAGAGTAGCAACAACAACAAAAAAAAATAGCCACCATTTTATCGCTTTTCTCTTGGTGATCTGTCTTTCTAATGTTGAGTCCTAATGCTCCTGGAGAGTAAATATCTCCCGATCCAACCTCAGGCTGCTCTGAAACCAAGCTCTCTGCTCTCGGAGCGTTATAATGAGCTGATTCGGAATGTGTTTTAACCGGCAGCGAAGTGTGTGAATTTAATAAGTCTCTGTATATACACGCTACATACACCGAGCTTTCTTTGTACAGTTTCTGTCTAATATTAATCACACTATGTATTATTCATCATCCACAGAAGGAATCTCCAGTCATAAGCAGCCAGCTGCAGCAAAAAAAAAAACCCCTCTATCATAGCCTACATTCTGTTTTCAGTGACTTTTGCGAGGAGGTTAAGGATTTCTTCATGTGTGAAGTTAGCTGCTTTTATAACAACCATCTCTGCTACATCATATCTTAGCTAATACAAGTGCGCATGGTGCTGTTATAGTCAAATGACGAGTCACAGAGTTACTGTTACCACCGCACAGTCGGCTATTTCCCTGCAACAGAACATTCCCAACTGTTTTATTCCTCTTACACCACAGCAATTACAAATTGTTTTGTTAATTAAAGAATGACACATCATGTTTTTATCCAGTTAAAGTCGTTCCCTCACCAGCCTCTCTTTTTTCTCTCTGGAATAATAATAACAATAATAATAATAATAATAATAGTTAAATCTGCGAGCAGCATTTTCGGGGGCCAAGCACCCAGACTTGGGGAGCTGCACATTCACAGATGCGCTACAATTGCCACCTAAGCAATCAGAGGAAAGCAGAGCCACTGTAAACACACAATAAAAATACTATTTGATAGTAACCCTGTCAGTCATGTGCTGTCTGTTTAATTGCACACTGAACGGCTAGAACGGCATTAGACGTAGAAGTCGTTTAGACAGGTCTCAAGATGATGTGCGCCACATTTGGTGAAGACTGGACAAAATTTGGAGGAGGAGTAGCGAAAAAACAGTTTTTGACAAAATCTAAGATGGCGGAAAATCTAATTAGGTGGAAATTGTGGCTTATGGTGTGCTGAACTCATCTTGACCCAGGGAATTCAAAAGTTATGACCATAAACATACTTCCAAATTAGGCCCAAATTTGACCCAATGGTGGCGCTAGAGCGTTGGGAGCACTTGGCCTAAATTTGGTCAGAATGTTCCGTAGACCCTCCGCAATCAGTGTGCCAAATTTCACAACTTTTTACCAGACGGTTCTGTGGGCTGCCGTAGACAACCCAGCCAGAAGAAGAAGAAGAAGAAGAAAAGGTTGAATAATAATAGGGTGGTAAGCACCTTCTGTGCTTGGCCCCCCAATAAAAGCAGCTTGTCATGTTACAGAGAAACCACACAGTGTAAACTCCGCTGTCCTGAAGATGTTCGAAAACTCAAAGTTACAGCTTTACCTCTTACACTGGAGACTCCATCCATAAATGTTAAATAAACATCTCCTTACAGAAAACCTCACCATATCAACGATTTCACACGCTCGTCATACAAGTCCCTGTGAACGAGCTGTTACTATGGAAACGATAACTATGGAAACATCAGAGCGGAAATGATATGGAAATGATAACTATGGAAACAACACCTTCTGACCAATCGGAATCCAGAATTTTGTCATTCGGTGTATTAAAACACAGCGCAGGCTCATAAAGGTTATAAAAGTTACTCAAATGTGAATCGATTTGTCGCAGGAGAGCTCAAACATCAGAACCAGAACAAGTGCTTTTTATTATAAACACGAGGTGTTAGGTTAGGTTTCTGATTGGCTCTCGATGGTTAAAAAAAAAAAAAAAATGACACTTTGGAAAAAAAAAACCCAACAAAGCTGTTTTCATCAAACCAGCAAAATTTTTACATCCTTTTTTACATCCATCATTTTACATCCTGATTTATCGACCTCATGTTCAACTGCTGATAGTGATGTTCAGTACTGAATAACACTGAACATTTAAAAAAAAAAAAAAAACAGATCTATATTTTAACAAATAGCTTAAAGGAATTCTTACAATACAAACGATTATATAGCGACATTGCTAATGTTATTGAAATAGCTTCGCCTGTCATATAGAAATGGCTCCCGTGGGATACTACGTCTTATAAGTAATTGAAATAAAATCATTTGACAGCTACAGTGGCAGCGCTACAACAAAAATTTTTTTTTTCTGAATTTATAGTGGATAGAAAAAGTTTACACACCCCTGTTGAAACGACTGGTTTCTACGATGTAAAAAATGTAACCAAGATAAAACCATGTCAGATCTTTTCCATCTTTACTGTGATCTAGAACATCAGACCCATTGTGAAGCATGGTGGTGGCAGCACCACGCTCTGGGGCAGCTTCTCTTCAGCAAACCAATATCCTCCATCCATCCATCTTCTACACGCTTAATCCTTTTCAGGGTCACGGGGAAACCTGGAGCCTATCCCAGGAAGCATCGGGCACAAGGCGGGGTACACGCTGGACAGGGTGCAAACCAATATGCATCTCGATATTAATTTGTACAATTTTAATACTAACTAAAATACCAAAGTTATTATTATTATTATTATTATTATTATTATTATTTTTTAATTCTTTATTGAATGCTAGTGTGAACACAGGTTTAGGTAGAAACTCAAAACTGTACTCTGGTCCTCATTTCTATTCTCATATCCTGGCTGCTTGAACGATTAGATTTGCTCACCTGTGCTACGGTATACTACGTGCAGACCTTTCAGAGGTTACCAGACGGTTTTACATGATAATTTGATTCATAAATGCGATAAGTGGAATTCTGCATCATCAACGAATCAAGCCAGCATGTGGAATGACGGCACAAAGCAGATGAAGAGATGACAGATAAACACAAAACTGCCAACGTTGAGCTGAGGTGTGATCTGAAAACGAGACATCTCAGCGAGCATATTGCCCGCCATCTGTCTGCCTCTGCACCGTAGAAGTGGAACGAGAGGAGGACTTCACAGATCCTAATCACGACACGCTCGGATGTTTTCTGTCTCCTCCACTGAAGCCACGGTGTGGGAGATGTGTCCTCCGGAGAGGGCTCGGAGGGCGGAGGGTATTAAACCGCCCTGAGGGAGGGTGAGGAGCTGATCTGTGATGAGATAACGAGACATTTATGTCATAATGTGTATCAACGAACCCTACTGAGACGTATAAGAGGCATTAGTGAAGGTGGAGGAGATGTGATAAAGGCCGATGTGGCTAACGCGTAATCATTCTCTCTCTTTTTTTCTCCTTTATTGCTGTCAAACGTCTTCATTTTTTTCTTTTCTTTTCACGTCTCTATTCCTCAATTATTCTCTCTTAGCCCTCCTGGCTCTCGCCTACACGGAGCTCTTAATCTCTGGATGCTTCTTTCCACCTTATTTTCAGCATCCTGAGATGAGAAACTTAAGCATTCATGCACTGATTCACCTCTTAATCTTTAACAGAGCTCTAATTTATCAGCTGGGATGCATGTTAACTAAAATTCCCGTTTTACGACTTCCGTATTCCGTATTGTTGGACGCACGGCATGGTCATGTAGTCAGTTGCCTCACTTCCGGGTTTGGTTGGAAAAATCATGGCTCGCACAATTTTCGGAACATAACTCCAACTCAGGGGTCAATACGGACATTTTTTTCCAAGTCGGAAGCTGGGAATTTCAGCTAACTGCCTAGTTTTCAGCACTGGATCCTAACGTTTATAATAGTAATAAAGTTCATTTTTCGAACTAGAAATGGAGAGATGAAAAAGCTGGTATTGTTTGTACAATTAGGGGTTAATCATCATAGCTAACCGTTAGCGAACAGACAATCGTGTGCTAGCGGATAAACAGGGAAAAGTTCAAAAATTGCATGTTAAGTTATTTAATCATGTTAGACAGGTTGCGTAACGGGAACTTGAGTTGAAGTAAATCATCACCAGGAGGGGGCGCCGTTTGTCTTAATTTACGCACAATTATACCGAAGTTGGTTAGATGCGTGCGTGCGCGCTATCTGAGTTACGCGACCACAAAGATCACGAGTTCAGCAGATAACTGATGCTGGGAAAACATTTTGTTTGTTTGTTTAAAAACTGTATAAAAAAGAGTGTGTGATGATCGATAATTTGGAACTTCTCAGTTAGCTTCACATTCGATATACTGTGAAATTACTGAATATTTTAAACTACAATTACCTATGATCTAATCATTACTATGTTTGTATTATTATGTATTCATCTAAATATAAATATTATGGCAAATTTATAGAGCAGTGCCTTTACCAAGGTTTGGGGGGATTTTTGTCAGTTCGCGGTGATTGGACCCCTTTTCCGATAGCGCTCTGTTTGTAAGCTTCCACATTATGGATAAAACCCTAAAGCGTTCCTCTAATCGGACAGCCAAGGAAACCTTAGAGATTCGTGATTTAAGTAGAAAGTGGGAGGGAACAGGAATTACAGTCCAGTCAATTAGACTAACAGGCGTTGACAGTGATGTTGAGTAATAAAGCACACTGTGGCCACAGGCGGATTTTTGCCTAACCAGTGTGGATCGAATCAACAGTTTCCCTGTAACAGCAACTGACTTCATTACTCCCGTAGAGCGAAATTAAATGGCTGCGTATGATCATAACCCATGCACAATTTTGTGGAATGAGGTATGCCTTGACATGGCAGAGGAAAGGAGCCGTTTTATAATAAACCCAAATAAATTACAGCCATTCACTTCTTCACTTAATGTTAATGTATTCGTCTTCAGGAAGAGCTTCATAATGGGAATACTGGAACATAATGGGATTACGCCCTAGATGGACTACAGTACTGTGCACAGACACGGTCACGCCTACGTGCAGCGTAGCTTAGCCAGTCCACCTGCTGGAAAGGTTTTGGGAGGAACCCAGAGAACCCAGAGGAACATCCAAACCTTCACGCAGACAGTAACCCAAGGTCAGGATTGAACCTGGGACCCGTGAAGCAGCAACACAACACAACAATCTGTCATTCCAGGACGTTAGACTGCGAGAGCTATTCTTACATCTCACGCTCATTCAGCCGCTGCGGGGTGTCGAGCGTATTTGATCGTGTTTACCTCGTTTCCCTCATCAAATCCATCAGGCTTCCTTCACACCTGCTGGATTATGAGATTCCGCTGCTAAATAAACCGCAAGCGGTGCAGATGTCTACACAGGGGATCATCAGAATGCCTTGCACTGCTGCTTTTTTCTCACTTACTGAAGGGTAAATGACTCTGGATTAATGAGGCTGGATCCAGACCGTCTTCTGTCACCGCTGTGGACGTGTGGCTGTATATAGGCTCGTTAGGGAATGAAATGCTGAGGGGGTTCTGAAACGCTCAGGATGCAGCGATGAGATCCTTGCCAAAAGCATCAGTGATGAGGAAGGAGACAGAGGCATGGTGGCACGACAGGTTTCGTGCTAAGAACGGCCACCTAGCCTAGTGTTTATACGCAAACATCTTCACCAATCTTGACACGTTCACGCAGACTGCAGATTCCGAAGGAACTGGTCACTCTGTATAAAATCTCTGTTTACAGCATATACACGTTACATGTCACGTGATCCGATCCATCATGCTGCTTATTTTTTTGTTGTTGTTGTTGTTGTTTTTTAATTGTCTCCATCACGTTAAGCCTGATTACTGATCAGACTGAGGGAAGCTGAGCAGTAAAGTCGTCCAGAGTTTCGTTTCATTTGCCGAAAGACTTTAATCATCTTCTAATGTTGCCATGATTAAAAGCCACTGTAGGGATAACTGCACAAGAAATAAAGTTTTTTATTAAAAATGTTTTCTCTTTCTTTATCATGCGTGTGTGTGTTCTGCAGCTTCTGCATCGAACTGTGTGAAGAATTTTCAAACGCCGAACTTTTCGCGTCCTGCATCTGCCTCAAAATGGCAGTTCGACTCCAATCACAGCCGATTATTATAAACAGATGAAGACAGACAGACAGACAGAACGTATTCAAAGATTCACATTCCAGATTGGATTGAATCGATTTGCTCTAGTCCAATCCAATCTAGGTGTTTACATATTTTTATTCCAACTGAGCACTAAGGTCCTGTTTACATTAGTACGTTTCCGTTTTAAAAACGCATAACTGTTGCTACGGTTACGCCGGTCGTCTTCACGACTCCGGCGTTTTCGACCCTCGATGACGGACACTTTCGGAAACGCCGAAGACCCCGTTTTAGTTTGAAAACTCCGGGCTCGCGTACAGTGTAAACGGACCAAAATGGAGACTTTTGAAAACGAAGGCGTGGCTCCGCCCACATTCGCTCCCTGATTGGGTCTTCTGGATCGTCGCGTCTCCTTCTCTGATTCGTCAAGTCCCTACCACATGACCGTTATGCTACCTCGATCGTATACACAACACCACGGAGACTGAACCGCAAGCTTTGCTGGCTTTGTCATTGTCATCAGCCGCCATTGTGCAGTTCGATTCTGTATTTTATAACACTGCAGCTGCTACATGCGCAAGAGATTAGCTACGATTAGAGCGATCGCCAACAAATCTCATTTCGAGCAGAGTAAGCTCTACATGGAACACCGGTTTGGACTAGCAACCAACTTCCTGTTCACACTTGTACTGTAAGCGCATACCCAGTGTGTATGAATGGTCATGTGACATGCGTATGCGGTCGTGTAGTGTGGACGGAGATCGTTTCTGAAACACAGCACGTGGACGAGGATCGTTTTCATTTTAAAACCAAAACGCACTAGTGTAAACAGGGCCTGAGTCGGATTCGTAACAGATGATTAGATTAGGCTGTGAAGAGGCCTGACGAGAGGAAACCGTCCTCCCAAAGTTCAGCCTGGGGTTCTTGCAGTTCTACGTTTAGGTCTAGAACAGAGGTGTCCAATCTTATCTGGAAAGTTCCTGCTTGGTTGGAATGAAAACCTGCACCCACACCGGAACTTTCCGGATAAGATTGGTCTAGAAAGTACCAAACTAACATTTGTTTTGGAAAAATACTGTTTCTTGCTCAACTTTTTGGAACTATTTATAACTCGTATTTCCTGAAAAATAAGCCTAAAGTTTTTGTTTTGGACTGCAGTGATGTGACATTGGACTACACAGGACAATCATGGGGTTGGGTGAATTAGCAATAATGATGACATTCGCTGGTCTGTACATCATAATTAGTCCTGGAGATTAGAGTTCCCAAATGGTTTTTAATTAATCACTGATCATTAAATACAATCAGCGACGAATTAGCAAGTTTTCCATATCAGTATTACATTTCATGTTTCCCAATACACAAAGGTGAACCACAGGGATCTGTTTTAGTCTGGGTCCTAGTTCACTTTTTTTAAAATTTTTTTTTTATAACTAGCATCATATGCAGATGACACAGCATGGCATTGCCCCACATTGCATCAACGGCGAACCGCAGGGATCTGTATTCAGTCCTGTCCTATTTCACATTTCTCTAACCTATATTGCATCAAAGTTAAAGGTGCTTGAAGTATTCATTTATATGCAGATGACACGGTATTGCACTGCCCTTCCGGAGCCTTCTAGCTGCCGGTAACCAGGTTCAAACATCTCGCATCTCATATCTCACCTTTCTCTTAGCAAATGCATCTTGTTCTACTCAGACAATTAACTAATCATCAAGATCAACATTTACATAAGATCAATGCTGGCATTGCTACACACACCTCATTCAACTCATTCAGCATGACAAATTCCAGTGAGTCCTCAAGTACAAACAAAACAAAAAACATTCAGAACTAGTTAAAGGTTTTCTAATAAACAAGTTCTAGGTCACGTCCTGTTTTGTATTTTTATAACCAACTGTAGCAGTGGGTCTGGTTGTTATGGTGGGCGTGGCGCACCGAGTAGGAAGCGTCAAATAAGACCCAGAAGTCCAAACGGACAATCTACAAATCGACTCTCGAGGTGTGCCTCTACACTTACGGCTCAATAATAATACTTCTCTGGTCCCTGAACCTCGGTTAATCTTAACTAATTCCTAAACCGCAATAAATCTTCTCTAAATTTCGGCTTTACTGAAAATACCGATCAGTGCAGCGTGAAGCCGCTCTGTACCTGGCGTGGCGTGAAGTAACTGGAGGCTTTATGAAGGGGCGTGGCCAGGTGCAGTAGGTTTCATCCTTTTAACATGAATGAATTTGTACTGCAGTGTTTGTGTTGCATTATTGCTCAGACTGGAGCGTGTATTGTGTGGAATCCCTCATAAAAACGCGCCCGCCTCCCTTCACGTTAACTCCTCAGGATATCTGCCAGGCCAGTAATTAATCTGTCACCCAGCCTCCAGATAAGCGTTGGACTCTAAGGCAGGAAGCTTCTCTGGCTCGAGAGGTCAGCTTCAGAGTCAACAGGCTCATCTCACCTCAGCACTACAACCCAAACAGGCCTGACACGAGAGCAGAGCCAAACTGCACAGCCTTTGTGCTAAGCTGGAGCTCTGGAACATAGAGAATAAAAACACAAAGGATGGGGCAACGAGATGAAAGAGGACAGACTGAGAGCGTAATGGTTTTCCTGTCAGCTTTTCCTCTGTCTTTTGTTTCAATCAAGGATGTTTCGGGCATCCTGGATTCAAATACGCTCCGGAAAATGGATTAAAATGGCTTCTTTGGAAAACTTTAACGTAGAAACCAAGGTGAACCACAGGGATCCGTCCTATTTTATATTATTATTCATATTTTCTTCAGGGCTGGAATGAATATTTTATATGCAGGCAACACTCTGTTGTATTGTTTTTTTTTGGTGAAATGACCCAACCGGCCACTACAAGCCTTCAAGCTGTTAAAAGCTGACTGCTGTTCTCACATACCAGAAACCTTGACTACGATAAAAAAAAAAATATATATATATATATATATATATATATATTCAGAGGTCCTATTCAGCTTCAGCTTCACATTGTGCTGGTAAACAACTGAACTGGTCTATATCACGGACATTGAGATAGATACTATAGCATCATACCTCACAATTAGGAAACACAGATCTGTCCATTACTCAGGCGAGACTCAGAGATCAGTGCTTGGACCCCTACTCTTTATAATAGACATGTTATTATACATGTTATACCAGTTAATGAATTGTAACGAACCCAATCAAGCCGTTGTTACGTCTACGCCGGATTCGACGTTAATCCCTACATCCCATAACACCACGCGGCCTACAAACATGGCCGCCACGGACTCCGACTCCCATCACACACCTTCAAGTTCACCTGATTGCTGATCACAGTCACCTGGACTCGATTACACACTCATACAATATAAGAACTCTTGTTTCCAAATCTCTATTTATTGTATCTGTAGCGTTGGTGTGATTTACATAAGATTCCATCAGGTAAATAATTTACATATGTAGATACATGTAACCGAATAAAGTACGGAAGCTGCAGTGGTTCGGTTCATGTTTTGATTTTTTTCTTCATACATTTACCGGCTCGGTTCAATCCGCTGTAATACTTTGCAGGGTCCGCATCCTGACTCTGCTCCACTGGTTTACACACAGAAAAATGATTTATTTCATCTTTATAATATTGCATGTTTGCCATCTACTTCAAACTAACAATGCTGAAACACGCCTTCATTTTCTCCTTTTGTTATCTACCACAATTCTCTTTTTATTAAGCCTCCCTAAGTGATCTTCGCTGATTATCCTCAGTCTCTATCCACTACACCGGCTGCAATCTCTTCCCATATTAGGTTAAAAACTTCAAAAATCATTTACAAAGCCCGTAACGACACCATCTTGTTGCTGTTAATTTCTCCGAGTTCATTCATACAGACCTCGTCGTACTGCTCGCAGCCCCTCCCACTGGAGTGTACTCAATAGAGCAGGCTGTTCCCCAAGCTCCTCCCCAAAAGCTACAGTAGGTCTTCCATTTCATCTTCCATAATTACAAAACAAAACCTTTTCTCTTTACTCAGTCACGTCAGCATTGTCGCTACACTACACTACACTACCGCCGATCTCCAGCCAATCACGTCAACCGATGGCGTCAACATCCAATCATACAATCGCTCAGAACGCTCGCAGGTAACATGTCGCCATTTACAATCAGCAGATGTAATAAGTTACGTTTTTTGACATAACCATGGTCTTGAGGAATCTTCTGCAGAGATAAACCCATTATTATTATTATTATTATTATTATTATTATTATGACATGTTCATGGCCCATTCTGTAAACCACAGTAGTCAAACGGCGTTAGAAATGAGAAAAGACGTTGCACGTAGAACGCAGCACATCGACCCAAATTAGAAGTTTATTCATGGAACCATCTCCAAAGTGATGAGACTGATAATCAGGTGTAGCACGCCTATCATCACGCTGCATTCAGTTTTGAACCTGGAGCACTGAATCCTGAGAATTAGTATGAGATGTCGAGCTCAAAACAACTTGATTGCGTGTCAGTCTGTAGCTGTAGGTGAATGAAATTAGAGCCATTGTACAAAAAAAAAACCATACATCCACACTAACCTTGAGAAACAATATTACTCATTAACCTTCTAGACCAACATGTATCTGCTGCTATAAGATGCAACGTCTAATGGAATAGTGCCATAGTTGTATTACTGAGTTTATGTTTTGCCGTGGTTTATACACAGACCTGTTTTTAATTATGATATAGACAGTGTGTGTGTGTTGGTAGAGGATGTGTCATGTCATGTGACCAACCTGAATCCACAGGAATAAATTGTAGGTTATTTTTTAATATCAGTATTCCCTTTGTGGATCATGACCATGTCATGGTGAGAGGTCTTGTGTACTCGCATGGACCACAGGGTCACCCTTGATGAACAGATCTTTCCAGGGGACAAACAAAGAGTGATCTTAAAGTGTACCGTGCTTGGATTAGTCTAACCCTGGAACCAGGCCTGGAGGTGGTGTAAACAGATGAGAGTCTGGTGACCACCTACATAACCTGGTTGGTCTCCAAAAAATGGAGACATGGACAGTCTAAGATGGATTTTAACAGGCTCTGGTACTCTCTGGTTACCAAACTTCTTGATCATGGTGATCTTTCTCCTACAGTAGACAGGCCTCCCATTTGAAAAGATGGTTGCCTCTCTCTGAGCGTTCGAGTCTCAGGTATAGAAAATTCCGCTGTTTCAGGGTTCGTACGGATGCTTCATAATGAAATTCCAGGACTTTCAAGGACTTTTCAAGCACTATTTTTTTGTTTTTGTTTTTAAGGACTATACAAGAGATGTCATTCAAACATATTCTTTATTTTTTCTTTTTAAATTCCCAAAAAATGATTAAACAAACAATGTATTAATATATATTTACATAATAATATAAATTTACATAATGTAAATTTATATTTCGCAGGCACGGCATCGTCTTCACCATAATGCCAGTATGTTCCAAGTGAGTGACAGGAGCACTGTTGCCAACAACTTTCAATGGAAAGTCGCTAGATGATGTTATGTGCTGATTAGCATATTAATTATGTCACTACGTTGTACGGTATTTGCGTTCTCCCTAGTGTCAGCCCTTTACATCTACTATACCCTACTCTCTGTGCTCACATTCTGTATTATAATACAGCCCAATTCCCAATAAAGCTGTTTTCGTTTACATATTTTTTTTGGTTCTGTTGTCAGAGAAGTATGAAACAGTGACTGAGACGTGGCCCATTAAGGGCATACTCACACTAGACCCGGTTGCCTTGTACTGTGCCCAAGCATGACTGGACTTTGGGGGTCAGACGTGCTCGGGCACGGTACAGCTCGCCTAATGTGAGTACACCTGCAGTCACTTCTAAGCCATTTCCAAGCTGCTGCTCTGCACTGATAAAATGCTGAGTTTATAACCGCGACGTCGTCTGACAAAACCACCCAGTGGCGTGCACAGACCTCCGCTGGGGCAGGGGCGGAAGGACCAAAAAGGGCACGAAAAAAAATAAAAGAATAATTATTACTTGAATGTACATAACCAAATGTTGTTGTTTTTTTTTTTTACAGTATTTAAACACATAATTATTTATTAATAAATCACCCGTATTTAAAGCAGGACTCGTCTGTCTGTTGTGTTTTTAAATATCTGAACGGCTTCCTCGCGGTTAATTGGAACGTCACGCTCGATCGAGATTAGCCGTAGGTCAGAGAGCATCTCTTCATTACATAGACTTCGACGTCTGGATTTCACAAGCTTTAACTGTGAAAATGACCGTTCGTCTGTAGATGTGGAGACAGGCGACGTGGCAACTGAATCTCTGAACAGCCAACTGAATCTCTACCAGGACAGTAAAATGTTATTAGACTAGAGCGCAAGCTACGGGTTGTCAATCACAAACACTTTGGATTGCTTAGGAGCGCCTGGAAGAGGATTCTACGAGAGACAAATTTAACTCCCACCACTCATATGGACCAAGTGAAGGAGAGGATATCGAACATGAATAGATCAAGTCCTCCATCATAGACGCAGCCGCAAGAAGCTGTGACACAACTGGGGTTGTGTTGTTAACACACCTATTCAATGTTGCATTGAGATCTGTGGCAGTTCCTCTGGGAACTGGAATTGTAGTCCCTACTTTTAAAAACAGAGGACCAGAGGGTGTTCAGAGGGAATGTTTATGCATCACCAACAAGGAGCTGGAATCTGTGGTCAGGGATAGAGGACTGACCTGGAGTATGGACCGGCCCCCCACCAAGAAAAACACAGGAAATGATCATGCATTCATATGCAAACGATCTCATGTTGTATCACCTAGGATATTCCATAGATCTAAAAAAAACAAACAAAACAACACCTAAATTCATCTCAGTCCTTCACAATACACATAATGTAGGAGATCAAGTAAAGCGTACATGTTACTTCCTGTAATTCATGAAAGCGCTCTGCTGTTCGCTCTGACACAGGTATACAGGACCACTCAATACAACGCATTTATCTGCCTTTTTCTATTTTGCCGCTAGTTACATAAGCCATCACCACAATTTTCAATTTGTTATGCAACAGCCAAAAGCAGGGAATCTGAAAGCGAATGCAGGAGCTTACAACACTGAACTTGACCTCTCTGTGATATTGGCTGCAATCTCCAGATAATAAAACCCGAACAAAGCCGAAAGGTTTCAACCGTATAGTGTAACACTCCTTCCTCCACTACACGGATTACTCATCCTCCTATCACGGAATGAGAAAAAGACTAAGAACAAACGATACTCCGTGTACTTGCACTATTATTTTTCAATAGGGCACTGAAAAGGTCAAAAGGTCCTCGGAAAACGCGCGTCAAACAGAACGGACAAACGTTCTGAAGCTGAAGTGGCCTGCTTGTTGTTAAAGGAGCTCTAGGTGTACTGGGACGCCATGCATACTGAGCAACCATACCGTCACACGTACACGACTGGACGGTCATTTTAAGAAGTGGACTCTCTGCAATGAGGTAGAGCCAATCGAGTCTTCTGATCTTTCAATATAGAGGGCTAGAACCGAGAGTTTTATTACCATGGAAACAAATACAGGGTTCTGAATAAAGCCCACACTCCCTCCATTGCTTACATCATGTCCTTTGTACATAATGTCTTAATCATGCTGAGACATCAGGTGGATGTTTAACACAGACATCCGTAATCAATGCGCCAGCAACAGAGATTGGGCGTGGGCTTAACAAGGCGAGAATAGTCCTAATTACTTTAAGAAACTCTGGCCCTGATTTAATAAAGGTTTGCGAATGTGTTTACAAAAGAGCTATAGTCGTGAAGGTTGCATTTTTAGCAAACACCTCAGGTAACAACCATTATTTTTGGACTTTTGTTGAACCAACTGCACCACCAACAGTCGTTAGAAAACACACAGAATGGTTGTGGAGAAGCCAGAAAAGAGGCGTGGCCTGAATTCTTTTTAGCCCAGACTCTCAGAGGAAACTAAAAATAGACTCAGAACACACTGTCTAATCATAGATCTAATTATAGGGTTATAACTATTCTGTTTACCGTGTTTTAATTTATGAAATTTATGGACATTGTGTGTGTGTGTGTGTGTGTGTGTAACCCATAATAATGTACAAATGGATTTATTACTATACCGTACAGAAGATTGT
>JANDJT010000012.1:1266771-1276925 GCA_024331685.1 Stegophilus panzeri | reverse complement strand
CTTCTTTTAAATGAATAATAATTCATTCCACAATTCTGAAGGAAATGCAAATAAAAACTTTATTCTCTCCATTTCAAGTTGTTTGACATTAACTGGTCTCATAAAAACAAAACACATTACTCTAATTAACATGAACACATGAACTACATTCTGACGATTAAAGTAAGATTATTAACTTATTGAATGTTATTAATTCATATTAACATCGACTGAATTGTAAAAAAAAACCTCCTGTTAGTCTCACATTCACTCTCCACAAACACAAGCATTTCTACTCCATCACTGAGAACACACTGGTCATATATAATATAGACTTTTTATATATTAACATTAACTGGATATGAAATATACTACTCTACAAATATATTTTTCTGTGCAATATATTCTACTTTTTTTTCCAACTCGTCTTCATTTAAATCTTTCAGCGGTGTACCGGCCCTTTAATTCAGCTCGACACTGAAACTCGCGCTTCACTGCTGCAGCGTCCGGTGTTAAATATTATCAGTCAGAGATTACAGAGATTACACACTGTAGTTTTGTCGTCATTCCACACAAGAGACATCATCTTTACACACAGCACGAAATCAATGTGTTTTCCCCGCCCTCTTTTGATTGACAGGATATAATCGGCCCTGATCATTAGATGTTGACGGCTGACTCCTTCCATAAATATTACATAAACTGTTCCACGTTTTTATATCCGTATATGTGGAGCGTCCGCCGTACGAGTCCCAATGTCTATGCCTGATTTTTTGTTTTTGTTTTTTTTTTTAATCTGGTTGCGAATTTCAAGTTATATTTGAGTGTTCATGTACAGTTCTGTGATGGAGACATGGACAGTTCAGGATTTAGATTTGTTACTGTGCTGCCTAGCGGAAAAGAGAAAGATATAGCTGAATCAGGAACGAATGATGAATCATGTGTTTTTCCCGTGTAAAGACGGAAAATCTCATTTAACAAAACGTTCATTGGCATCATGCAAACAAAAGCTACATTACTGGTGTGCCGGAATCTTCTGGTGGCGATGACTGTCAGATTAGACGTCTGAACAAAAGCTTTTATGTAAGCCATTATACAAGAAGACGGCATGCTTTGAGGAAACACATTTGTTGACTGATTAAAATGTTAAATCACTAATGAGACACGTCCGCCGTCATCTGCATCTCATAACGGAGTTTTAGAAAACTTACGAGTGCGTCCAAAACTTTTCCATTGCTAGACAGACGAGATTAAATTTAAATCATCCACGACCTCGGCGAGTCGGATTAGACATACAGTTCTAAATCTCTAACAAGTTTGAGATTTAAAAAAAAAACAAAAAAAAACAACTTGTGCACACATTACCTTCATGACATCGGAACTAAACTCCTTTCACCTGGTAGTTTCTGCAACTTCATTTCTGGTTTAAGCCACGCCCACTTCTAATTTGTTCACACATAATTATAAAAACCAATTTAAGCCACACCCACTTCTGATTTGTATACATATAATTACAATACCAATTTAAGCCACGCCCACTTCTGATTTGTATACACATAATTGCAAAGTGAACTTAAGCCACACCCACTTCTGACTTGTATGCACACGATCGCACAACTGTTTCAAGACACGCCCACTTCTGACTTGTATACACATAATTACAAAACGTATTTGACACGCCCACTTCTGATTTGCATAGGCATAGAAAAAAGAACAAATAAAATTTTATTAAATTAATTAAAATTATTTTTTGTAGTTTTATGATTATTAAATACATGAATTAATTTTATTGTATTTATTTAATAATAAAAAAGAACCTACATTAAGAGATTGTTCTAGATCCAGTAGGACTCTAGAGAGAGAGAGAGAGAGAGAGAGAGTGAGAGAGAGAGAGAGAGAGGGAGAGAGAGTGAAAAAGAAAGAGAGAAATAGAGTGTGTGAAAGAGAGAGAGTGAAAGAGTAAAAGAGAGTGAGAGAGTGAAAGAGAGAGAGAGAGAGAGGGAGAGAGAGTGAAAGAGAGAGGGGGAGAGAGTGAAAAAGAAAGAGAGAAATAGAGTGTGTGAAAGACAGAGAGTGAGAGAGAGAGAGAAATAGAGTGTGTGAAAGAGAGAGAGTGAGAGAGTAAAAGAGAGTGAGAGAGTGAAAGAGAGAGAGAGAGAGAGAGGGAGAGAGAGAGAGAGAGGGAGAGAGAGAGAGAGAGGGAGAGAGAGTGAAAGAGAAAGAGAGAAATAGAGTGTGTGAAAGAGAGAGTGAGAGAGTAAAAGAGAGTGAGAGAGTAAAAGAGAGTGAGAGAGTGAAAGAGAGTGAGAGAGTGAAAGAGAGAGAGTTTAACAAAACAAAAAGTTCTAGGTTTCTCCAGCAGACTTTCTGTAATTATTTACAGCAGGTTTGGCCAAATTCCAGTTTTCCCTCGAGCAATAACGAGCGATCTGACAGCATTATATAACTATTCCATACAGCACTCTCGAGCTGGCCAAGTTATTACACGAACATCTAACCCTGGACAATCTGTGTGTGTGTGTGTGTGTGTGTGTGTGTGTGTGTGTGTGTGTGTCTAGTCTAATCCAGTCCTGAAGTGACCCACTCTGTACAGCCAGCAGGTGATAATCTTAAA
This sequence comes from Stegophilus panzeri, assembly GCA_024331685.1. Taxonomy (NCBI): domain Eukaryota; kingdom Metazoa; phylum Chordata; class Actinopteri; order Siluriformes; family Trichomycteridae; genus Stegophilus; species Stegophilus panzeri. The sequence goes on along the minus strand of JANDJT010000012.1, from coordinate 1,274,332 downwards.
CCAGTTCCTGACCGTGTGGCAGTGTGAGAAGATGAGACGGTTCTCACTGAAGGATCAAGTCCACACTCTGCACACGTTAGGGTTCTAGCGGTGGGTTCCTGCCTCATAACAGCGAGATCGGATCCTTATGCTACTGACTGTTACGAGGTGCTGACGCTTCCGTAAAATAAACGTCTCGTCACGTTAAAAAACTTCAACACCGTACGCGTCCCTGTGAACGATCTGTTACTACGGAAACGATAACGTATCAGAACGAGCGCATGGATACGAACCTGCGCGACTGTCAGAGTTGCTGTTCTAGAAAACGAATCCACGCCTTCTGACCAATCAGTGTCCAGAACTTCTCTTCAATGCTCTCCATGAGTCACGTCTCTCTATCCTTCTATCTATACACACATCCCCTCTTTCTCTTTCCTCTTAGTATCCTTTCTGTGTGTGTCTTGGGTTAGGAGCGGGGTTAACGTTAGGATTAAGGGCGGAGTTACTGTTCATACCTCATTTGCATGACATTGAACCAAATCGAACCACATCAACGTCAATACTTTTGTTTTTTGCTTTTCTTTCCGTCGAAATATAAACCTGAGAAAGGAACGAGATGAGAAACCACTTACAGCTCCCGAATTTGAGAGGACAGGCGTGAGCGTCCATGGGGAAATCCTCCAGCTGCATCGGACACTCTGCTGATATCGTCAGTCTGGAAAGAAAATCGACAGAATTGCGATCAATGCCTGAAGTGTGGAGTCAAATCCCAGAACTTGATTCAGCATCGATTCTGCACTCATAACGTCAGCCATGTTGAATTCTCAGAGCTCCACTGAACACCAGTGCAGGAAAAGTTTACAGCTTTCTTCTCTCCTCGAACACTTTACACTTTGATGTTATTTGGCCCGAAGGAAAGGTTGAAAAAATCTGAGTGAATCAGATCATTCGACTCAGCACACCAACAAGAGTCGACTCATCCTATTAACAAACAGCTTACTGCCGTTTGGTTTCTAAACAAGTTTGCGATATTAGAACCAGTGATTGTTCTGTTTTTGTCTATCGCTGATATTGTTTCATGAAATCTTATTGTGCCTTCTAATGAAAGAATATTGCATGATGTAAATTCTATTGAAATGTTTAAATAGTCGTTAATCAGCGAGACACTGCAATTATTCAGGGAGAAATACAATAAGCATCCCCTGTTGTGCCTTCTGTGTCTGTGATTCATTACGAAGATTCATTTATCCTCATAACTGATCGCCTCCTGTCACACAGCCTCAGCTGAGAGTCAAACACACGCCTCACCGTTCACGCTAACGAACAGCTCAGATGCTGAAAAGAGGTTCCCATGGAAGCATTTTGATTAAAAAGAGTAGAGTCATTCACAGAGCCGACTCGTTCAAGAAGCTCAATTGTTCAAACAGCTTGTTTAAAGAGCCAAACTGTTCCAAGAGCCGAATCGTTTAAAAACCAGACTCGTTCGAAGAACTGACTTGTTCAAAGAGTCGCATCGTTCAAAAAGCTGAATCATTTAAAAAACAGACTCATTCAAAGAGCTGAATCATTTTAAAAACAGACTCGTTCGAAGAACTGATTTGTTCAAAGAGCCGAATTAATATAATAATAATAATAATAATAATTATAATAATAGTAATAATAATACATTTTATTTGTTGGCGCCTTTCATGACACTCAAGGACACCTTCCAGAGAGATAACATACAATAAGAACAGCATAGTTAAAATAGATATACAAAATAAAAATAGATGAAGCAATAATATAGAGGAGTTCATTATAATGAATAAGCATTATAATGAACAGATGTGTTTTAATCTGGGATTTGAAGTGGGAAATAGAGTCCAGCTGCCCATATGCAGTGGGAGTGAGTTCCAGAACTTGGGTCCAGAGCAAGTGAAAGTTCTGGCACCGATAGTGCTGAGTTTAATGGAACAGTGAGTAGAGAAGCTGAGGAGGATCGTAGAGAACGCGCATGGGTATGAGGATGAAGATCTGAGAGCCAGATTATGAATGACTTTGAACGTGAGCAGCAGAATTTTATAATGAACTGCTTGTTGAACAGGAATGCATGGAGCTGAATAAGGGAAGGGAGGGTGTGATAAGGTCAGTGGACTTTGTGTGAGGAATAATTCTTGCAGAGCCAATGGAGAAGTTTATCAGAAATGCCAAAAAGGATGGCATTACAGTAGTCGATACGGGATGCTACCAGAGCATGAATAAGTGCTTGAGTGCTGTGATATGAGAGAGAAGGGCGGAGTCTAGCAATATTGCGAAGATGGAAGGAGGCAGAATGTGAGATATTATTGATCCGAGGACCAAAAGAGAGTAAACTGTCAACTATGACACCAAGGCTTGAAAAACAGACTTGTTCGTAGAGCTGAATCTTTCAGAATGCTGAATCATTTAAAAAACAGAATCATTTAAAATCAGACTTGTTCTACAAACCAACTTGTTGAAACAGAGCCGAAACGTTCAAAAAGCTGAATCATTTAAAGTGCCAAATGGTTCAAAGAGTTGAATCATTAGAAGAGCCAACTTGTTCAAAAAGATATCTGGCTCAAAGAGCCGAATCAATCAAAGGGTCAAAGAGCCGAATTGTTCAAAACACCGTCTGGTTCAAAGAGCCAAATCATATAAAGAGCCGACTCGTTCAAAGATTCGTTAGGTTCAAGAGCCGACTCCTTCAGAGCCTGCTTGCTCAAAGAATCAAATCGTTCAAAAGCCGAATCATTTAAAGAGCCGACTCATTCACAAATAATGTATCACTGTAACACAAGTACCATAAAGATACCATGATAACCACAACGTGCCACTGTATATGTAGTGCATGTATGGTGGTGGTGGTGGTGATGATGATGATGATGATGATGATGATTATGTCATCTTTAGAAAACATTGTCTATGGATGTAAATGTTCATTGCATAAGCACTTAGCTTTGCATGCGTGTGTGTGTGTGTGTGTGTGTGTGTGTGTGTCCAATATTTTAATTTATTTATTTATGTGTTTAGTTATAACGGAGTGAGGGCGCCACCAAGCTCTGGGCGCCTTCCACATCACTGACTGATAAACCTCACACACCCACACACACACACACACACACACACACACACACACATTTTGTCTATTACATCTGGTGTGTCTTTATTTTTATTTGTTTGAAGCTGCGGCAGTAATATAATTAGTTATGGAGCCACAGTGCCACCTAGAGGTCTGTTTTAAAATGACATGCAAAAAAATCCACAACGTTTTCACTTCCTTTTTCAACAAAAACAAGTTTTTATCCTGAGTGTAAATGAATTTCATCTGTCTCCTTGTTTTATGCCAATTAAAAGAAAGTTATTATTTTGGTTAGAAAACCATCAGCAGATTTTTCTGAATGTTTTGCCTTTGAGATCATAACAGCAGTCCCAAAATTCTTTAAAAAAAACAAAAAAAAAACAATTTTATTAAAAAAAAGTGGAGTCTGATTCGAGGTCGGATTTAATCGAAGACTGTAATTAATTGTGTCCAAATTATCAGCTGTACATGTCAAGCACCGAGACTGCTTCTGTATTTTATCCATTTGGAGACAAAAATGTTTAAAATACAGCAAAATTAATTATTAAATTTTCATTTTTTTTTTTTATCTTTCTCAGTTCAAAGTTATTTATTGGTATAGACTTGCAGATATATTGTAAAAGTATTTAATGGTTTTCGTTTATTTATTTGTTTAAGAATTGCTGGTAGTTGGTTTCCAAACATATATGTCATGATAACTATTGTGTATCGCAAAAAAAGGTTTAAATATCACAATTTAATACCAGTATCACAATATGATATTTTTGTCCTATCGCTCAGCCTCCATCTCTATTACACTTTCACATGAAACTTTCAGCCGCTGGAACATTATAACTGCCACTCTACATCCATATTCACCTTCATCATCTTCCTCCTCATCATCATCATCTTCCTCCTCCTCCTTATTCACCAACATCACCTTCCTCCTCCTGCTCATCATCATCTTCCTCATCCTCTTCATCATCTTCCTCCTCCTCCTTATTCACCATCATCATCTTCCTCCTCCTTATCATCACCTTCCTCCTCCTGCTCATCATCATCTTCCTCCTCATCATCATCATCTTCCTCCTCCTCCTTATTCACCATCATCATCTTCCTCCTCCTCCTTATTCACCATCATCTTCCTCCTCCTCATCATCCTCTTCCTCCTCATCATCATCATCTTCCTCCTCGTCCTTATTCACCATCATCACCTTCCTCCTCCTCCTCATCTTCTTCCTCCTCCTTATTCACCATCATCACCTTCCTCCTCCTCCTCATCATCATCATCTTCCTCCTCCTCCTCATCTTCCTCCTCCTCCTTATTCACCATCATCAGCTTCCTCCTCCTCATCATCATCATCATCTTCCTCCTCCTCCTCCTCATCTTCCTCCTCCTCCTTATTCACCATCATCACCTTCCTCCTCTTCATCATCATCATCTTCCTCCTCCTCATCATCATCGTCATCTTCCTCCTCCTCATCATGATCTACCTCCTCCTCCATATTAACCATCATCACCTTCCTCCTCATCATCACCTTCCTCATCATCATCATCACCTTCATCATCATCATCATCATCACCTTCATCATCATCATTGCCAGCATCATCATCATCGCCATCATCATTACCTTCCTCATCATCATCATCACCTTCCTCCTCCTCATCATCTTTCTCCTCCTCATCATCATCATCACCTTTCTCCTCATCATCATCATCTTCCTTATCCTCCTTATCCTCATTATCCTCATCATCATCCTCCTCCTCCTCCTCCTCATCATCTTCCTCCTTATCCTCATAATCCTCATAATCCTCATCATCTTCCTCCTCCTCATCATCATCTTCCGCCTCGTCCTTATTCACCATCATCATCTTCCTCCTCCTCCTCCTCCTCTTCCTCATCCTCCTCCTCATCTTCCTCCTCCTCATCATCATCATCTTCCTCCTCCTCCTTATTAACCATCATCACCTTCCTCCTCATCATCATCACCTTCCTCATCCTCATCCTCATCACCTTCATCATCATCATCATCATCATCGCCAGCATCATCATCATCATCATCGCCATCATCATTACCTTCCTCATCATCATCATCATCACCTTCCTCCTCCTCATCATCGCCTTCCTCCTCCTCATCATCACCTTCCTTCTCCTCCTTATCCTCATAATTTTCATCATCTTCCTCCTCCTCATCATCATCACCTTCCTCCTCCTCATCATCACCTTCCTCGTCCTCAACATCATCATCACCTTCATCATCATTGTCATCATCATTACCTTCCTCATCATCATTATCATCACTTTTCTCCTCCTCATCATCATCTTCCTTCTCCTCCTTATCCTCATAATTTTCATCATCTTCCTCCTCCTCATCATCATCACCTTCCTCGTCCTCAACATCATCATTACCTTCCTCATCATCATTATCATCACCTTTCTCCTCCTCATCATCATCTTCCTTCTCCTCCTTATCCTCATAATTTTCATCATCTTTCTCCTCCTCCTTATCCTCATAATCCTCATAATCCTCATCTTCTTCCTCCTCCTCCTCCTCCTCCTCATCATCATCTTCTTTCTCCTCCTCCTTATCCTCATCTTCATTATCATCATTATCATCACCTTCCTCTTCCTCCTCCTCATCATCATCACCATCTTCCTCCTCATCATCATCATTATCATCATCTTCCTCCTCCTCATTATACTCATCATCATCATGACCATCATCTTCCTCCTCCTCCTCCTCATCATCACCATCACCATCCTCATCCTAATCCTCATCTTCATCATCATTATTTTCCTCCTCCTCATCATCATTATCCTCATCCTCATCATCTTCCTCATGGTCCTCATCCTCATTCTCACTCTCATTTGTCCATGTAGACTTGATACCATCACTGTACCTCCATTTGAATGCTCACCATCATCATCATCATCATCATCATCACATTCATCCTCATCATCCTCATTCTCACTCTCATTTCTCCATGTACACTTGATACCATCACTGTACCTCCATGTTCATCCTCACCCTCATCCTCACTCTCACTTTTTCCATGTAGGGTTGCTCATCATCTTCCTCATCACTAAACACCACCTCATCCTCACTATCCTCCACTCACAGCGCTCCTTCTGCTTTATACTTCTCTGAAGTTCAGTAGAACAGAGGGAGATGGATCGGAACAGAATAATGTACTATAATCCCAACACGTTATATGAGAAAAGAACATAATGCAAAAACATTCAGCTTATTTTAATGATGTCTCTCACAGATGCCATACTCAGACAGCTAACTAATAGATTTGTCATGGAATAGTGTGATGTCATTATGTTGCATTTTTTCCTCAGGGCGACATGAACATTTTTATAACTTTCTAACACGCGTTTATATATTTCTGATATAAAGTCATGTAAAATATCTCTGGACTCACCAGTAAACAAGGATCAGATTTTTGTCTTGATGAAAGTTGACTGGAACATCAGGGTTAAAGGTTAAATGATCAATGAAGACTCAAATTGGCTACCAGTGGATCACATGACCAGTTCTTGCATTTCTGTTGGTTAGTATTGGCTCCTCCCCTTTTGATGAAGAAGGGCCTTGGAAATGGAGGAGTTTTACTCTTATTGCTCCATGTTTATCTATAAGGAGGTACATTTGTATATAAAAAAAAAATACTTATTTTTTTTAAATGGATCAGTTTTGTTAGTTTTGAGTCTATTGTCTTTCGTATATTTATCGGTAAATACAGCTGTTATACAGAACGATAGCGCAAACTATTTTTGTTTTTATCCCCATCTTTTTTTAAAAAATGTAAAGTTAAATAACAAACAAAAAAAATTCTTACTACATCAGAAAGAGTTTTATATTTCATTTACAGTTAACTGCTCGTGGTAGAGTCTATCATAAACTGTCCTGCAGCGCCATCTTGTGTCCAGAAGCGGAAATGCTACTATAGGTTAATCTTTCTGATTCACAACTCGAGCTTGAAACTAACACTAAAACTGAAAATCTGAAACTGGGGAAGATTTGAATCTTTAGAGTCAGGAGGTAAGTGTTGATGAACATCTGCTAATTGTTGAACCATACAGAGAGGAACGCCAGAGAAAGGAAAAGAGAGAGAAAGAAGCAATTTCTCCCAGTTTTGCAAGAGAAGAGAAAAACGCACTGAAACCAAATCAAATTCTTGTTTGTTTGTTTGTTTGTTTGTTACAGAATGCCATAACAAAGAGAAGCCTGTCCAACTGTCCTTGTTTGTTTGTTTGTTTGTTTGGTAGTTTCTTTTTGTTTTGTTTGTAATATACGTATGTATATGTACTGAATGTTTAAAGGTAGTAGAAGACAGAGACAGTAAAGTAACGCTCCGTTGCATTAATAAGTGAAAATGACACTAAAATCCTAAAACTAAATGAAAATAATCGATTAAATTATTTATACAACTACAGTATCACACAAAAGTGAGTACACCCCTCACATTTTTGTAAATATGTGATTATATCTTTTCATGTGACAACACTGAAGAAATGA
>JANDJT010000012.1:1226703-1246957 GCA_024331685.1 Stegophilus panzeri | reverse complement strand
CCATCATATACCATCACACACTATCACACACCAACACCATCGTACACCATCGTACACCATCACACACCATCACACACAATCATACACCATTACACACCAGCGCACACCATCACACACCATCATACACCAGCGTACACCATCGTACACCATCACACACCATCGTACACCATCACACACCATCATACACCAGCGTACACCATCGTACACCATCACACACCATCATAAGAAAAAAAAAACATTTTTTTAAATTCTATGTAATTTTTTGACTTAATATCTCAGTATTTCAATATAGTACTATAATAATGTCATTATTTCAGGTTGTTATTTTGTTATTTCAAGATATGCTATATTTTAACTAAAAAGCTGTTCTTTCAAAGTATTATCTCATTTTCTCAAGATATTACGTCATCACTTTGATTTTAATATCTCATTATCTCAAGAGATGTTATTTTCACTAAAAATCCTGCTCTTTTTAACAGAATCTTTTATTTCAAATGACTACTATCTCATTATTCCAACGTTTTCTGTCCTGATTTCGACTTATCTCATTTTTATATCTTTATTTTAGCCTAGTATCTTTTAATACCAAGTTATTGTCATTATTTCAAGTTATAATGTCATTGTTTTAAGATAGTATGCCATGATGTTGCCTTCATAACTCAATTTCTTATTAAGTTCAGTCGAGGTGTTTAGGGTATTTAGTCAAAATATCAACACAGTCTCTTGAAAGAATGAGATATTCCATCAGAATTACATTTACCTTTGCAGCATTTAGGTATTTTATTATTTTTTTTTAATCAATGAAATACATGTTAATTGAAGTGCTTGGTTAGAGGTAGGTCTTTAATCTTGGTCTGAAGGCTCAGACTCAGACTCAGCTGATTGGACAGTCAGGTGAAGTTCATCCACCATCTGAGCTCAGGACAGAGAAGAGTCTTGAGGAACATCTTCTTTCTATCTTGAATCGATAGGTTGAAATGTTTTCAAAGGCCTTCCCTTATTCTTGATTCAGACCTACAACCAAATTATTGTAACGTACTGAAATATCTGAAGTTCTGTCTTTGACACTCTGTACTAAATAACACTGGAATAGGAATTGATGTCTCAGTGTTTTCTACTTTACAAGCAGTCCGAGGTTTAGCATCATGGATTTTGGTACAATGAAATTCTTCGTTTCATGTGCTGATGTAGAAAACAAAGGATCAATCATACAGAAATTAACGGCAGAAAATCATACAGAAATTAATTAAGTTAGTAGGATCCATCAAATTTCCATTAAACCAGTATCACCACAAGTTCTGGGGAAAAAATGATCGAGTACTATGTCATTATATTTGACTTAATATCTCAATATTTCAAAATATTATCTCATTATTTCTTATTACATTATTTCATGATATTGTCTCATTATTTCAAGATATTATCTTGTTATCTCAATATATTGTCTTGTTATTTCATATTCTTAAGATATTATATAGCATTATTTCAATTTATCTCACTATTTCAATAAATTATCTGATTATTTTTTGAGTTACAGTAATATCTCATTTTTTCATGATATTGTGCCATTGTTTTTCCTCAATATCCTTTTTCTACTTCATATCTCAATATTTCAAAGTATTATCTCATTATCTCAAGATACTTACATCACATTACATTATTTCATGTTATTGTCTCATTATTTCAAGATGTTTATCTCGTTTTTTGAAACTAAATGTCTTTCTTTCAAACTATCTCATTGTTTCGAAATATCGTCTTGTTATCTCATATTATTAAGCTATTATATCATTATTTCAATTTATCTCAATTTTTCAATAAATGATCTGATTATTTTTTCACACAGTAATATCTCATTATTTCATATTATTCCATTATTTTAGCTAAATATCTTTTTTCTACTTCATATCTCAATATTTCAAAGTATTACCTCATTATCTCAAGATACTTACATCACATTACATTATTTCATGTTATTGTCTCATTATTTCAAGATATTTATCTCGTTGTTAAAACTAAATGTCTTTCATATTATCTCATCATTTCAAAATATGATCCTGTTATCTCAAGATATTTCTTGTTATCTCATATTATTAAGATATTATATCATTATTTCAATTTATCTCACTAGTTCCAATACATTAAAAAATAAATAAATAATAAAATCTCATTATTTTCAATTAACATCTCATTTCAAGACAGTGTTGTTATTTTTGAGTTATTATCTCATTATCTTCATGATGTTATCTTGTTCTCGTGATTTCAAGATATATCATTAATAGTAACAAAGTATCTTGTTATTTTGACCTGATATCTCATTATTTCACAATATTTTCTCATTACCGTGAGAAATGTCATGTTGACCTCAATGTCAAGCTATGTTGGTATTTTGAGTTATTATTTTAAGATTGTATCTCATTATTTCCACTTAATTACTCGTTATCTTAAGCTATTGTCATTGTTTTCAGTTCTCTCATAATTTCAAGATATCTTTTTTTAATTATGATCTAATTATTTCAAGATATTATGCTGTTACTTTGACTTTATTATCTCATGATTTCACGACGTATCATTATCTGTAACTAACTATCTCATTTATTTGGCTAAATTTATATTTTGGCTTAATTTCCACGATTTCAAAAATCCTATCGTACTATTTCTAGATATCGTCATTATTATGAGTTATTATCTTGTTATATGAAGATTTCATGTAGTTACTTCAATATCTTGTTTTTTGAGGATATGTTATTTCAACTTAATATCTCATTCTTTTGACGTAATATCACGTAATTTAAAGACATTAAGTCGTTATTTCAAGCTACTATTTCTTTATTTAAAGACAGAATGTGGTCATCTTATCAATAATATCTCGAAAGGACGAGAGAATAACTAGAATAAAGTCGAGTTATTAAGTGAAAATCATGACAGTCTCTCACAATAATGAAGTATTAAATTGAAACAAATGACATAACATCTTGGAATAATGAGATATTAAGTCGGAATAATGACATATCACTTCAACCGTGTTTCTTGTTTCTTCTTCTTAGGTTCATTTGAGGAATCTTATTAGAAAACCATCACATGTTAGACCATTACAACCCTTTTACATTGTGATATTATCCCATATAGACCATTAAAACCATCAGGAACCATTACAGGAAAAACAGGATGCTGTAATGGTGTTCATCGTTTCTCTTTATCTCTGTACACGTGTGTATGAAAAATGAGCTCATGGTGGTGATGTTTTATAAAGGAGAACATTTTCAAGGTCATGGGTGTGTGGGTGACAAAATTACTGTCAGGTTTGTGTGTGTGTGTGTGTGTGTGTGTGTGTGTGTGTGTGTGTGTGTGTGTGTGAAGGGATTTGAGCTGTTTATTTGTCAAGCTGATCTTTTAGCAATGCATTATGGGGCTTCGGTTCTTTTTTTTTTTCAGGAGTGTGCATGACTGAATGCTGTTTGATTCCCGTTCATGTAAAATGCCAAGAGACTCAATCTTTAGAACAGCTGCGGCTTACACACTCCACCTGTGCCGTGTGTGTGTGTGTGTGTGTGCGTGTGTGTGTTTAGTTCATTGTGAGGACCAAATATTTCTATGGTGACAGAATTACATCACACAAACGCAGTACATTTTAGATGTATGTCTTTCTTCCTATTCGGAATTTTTTTTTTGTGTGATTGTTGCGGCCAAAAGCGCTTAATTTTGCTGCGGCTTTTTCCCAAATTTGCGATGCAATTTTTGGTGCTTTTTTTTTGTGGAAAACTACTTGAATTTACTAAATCGCAATCGCACAAAACAGCGTTGCACGCTCTTTCTCAGAGCAACAAACAAACACGTGAGAAGACCAGAAAGAATAGACTTATGTGCAGTAGTCGGCCATTTTAAGGGCTGCACCGATCACAAAATCCTTCCGGTGCGCTGGAACGTCTAAAAAAACTCCCACAATGCCCTGCAAACAAACAGGGAGCGTCAATGCTCACGATGTTCTTTTACTGGAAATGATTTCATATTTTCTCTCAGGTGGAAATAAACGGCGGACGAACTCTCGGCCATCTTCGTGTACAAACGTACAGTAAGTAGCTTGTTATCGTCGTCGTAGCTCTCGAGCGATGACTTACGTTAGTGGTTTTTCACTTTTTTTTTTGGATGTTGTATACACGGTTCGTTTGAGTATAACGACTTTTAAGCGCTTCATGATTTAAATAATAATAAACACTAGCTAGCCTACGATCCTACTTGAAGTACCACGGCAGAATCGCGTATGATTAAGCTGCCTGTTTAAAATTGATTAAATGCCAGCGGTGACGTTTTACAGCGCACGTGCGTAGTCATGTCGGCAGAAATTGAGTCATCGGTGTCCCAGTGTGTAGTAAGCCAGGGTCCTTACCAGCGCCCCGGCTCGTGTACACTTCATACTGATTCACCACCTACTGTAGGAAGCTGACTGAGATGCACCCTGAGAGATACAGTACTTTGCATTTAGTAAATGTTTGTGTTTGCGCGTTATATAGCTCTCTGTGTGTGTGTGTGTGTGTGTGTGTGTGTGTCTTTACATACAGTGGTGCATTCTGGGAATTGTTTATATGCCACACCGAATCGGATCGAACCCACGTTTCAAGGCGAGGGATCACTAATCACTGAGATTGATGAAGGAATGGGGCGGGGCTTCCAGGGGGTCAGTTCATATCAGAGAGTTCAAAACACCTACTCGTTGGCTCACCTGCTGTTTTTATTCATGAGAAGGCTTATGTTCTTCCCCTTAACGAGTTCAGAACTCCAGCCAGCATACGCCGATGTTAAACTATAGAGCTCCGACGCAAAATACTTAAAGATCTGCAAGTCTGCATGGCTTGAAATATTTGACTTCAGTCACAAATCTGTCGTTCAGTAGGCCTGAGAGTCTTCCTGTGTGTGTGTGAAACAGTGTTATGCCTATGATCAGACATCGCACGTTGAGCATAAACTCTGTGTGTTAGTCAATAACCTCGTGCTGTTTTGTGCTTTTCAGGAACGCGGTGGATGGAAACAAAAAGCTTTTCGCCATCTACGACACGAGGTAAGCGATTTGTCTTGATAATCATACACACCAACACCGAGTACGAATAAATCAGTGAAGCCCTGGGGGTGCAGGGGGACGGGTCGGTGGTGAATACAGGCTATCCTGCACCTCCGCTCGGCCGCAGGGACGCCGTAAAGATTTCAGAAGGTGTTTTGGCGAGGGACTTGGAGCAGGCCCGTGTCAATCTGAAACAAATCCGAACCCCCGACATTACCAATGTGCATGCATTATTCATCCAGCACCGCACAGTATTCACCTCCGAATCTATTTATCTGTGTCCGGTCGGTCGGGGAGGAGGTATCTGCTGCATCTGCAAGTTGACATAAATGGGGGGAAAAGGGAGAGAGAGAGAGAGAGAGAGAGAGAGAGAGAAAGTCAGGAGGACGATGTTTTCATTTCCCTCCTGCGTTCTTTTCCTCTTCAGTGTGTTGGAAACAGCGCAGACAGCAAGCGCGTGAAGTCTCTCGTGGGAGGAGTAAAACCTGGCCATGCAAAATGCCTTCTAAGCATGTACAGAGTACTTTTATCTATCTATCTATCTATCTATTAATTTTTTTATCATTATATTAATAATCAGAGCAGGATCAAGGGGTGGTGGGGGGGGCGCTCGGATCTAAGACACCCTCGGACACAGAGACTTGTCCACCAGAACCTGAGGACCGTTTTGTTTTGGCGAGAATCACTTTAAATGCTTTAACAGTTTTTTGGCTCGGTGTGTGACTGTGATTCGGCTGCATTCGCTCAGCCCACACAGTGAGATCTCTCTCTCTCTCTCTCTCGCTCTCTCTCTCTTTCTTTTTATTTTTTTGGAGACGGATCACAGGGTGCGAGTGGGATGCTTTGTTTGGATGATGAACCGTGGGCGTGTGTGTGTGTGTGTGTGTGTGTGTGTGTGTGCTGTTGAGAGAGTACCTAACACCTGCTTTTTCTCTTTTTAAGGAGATTTTGTAAAATGGTTATGATACACACACACACGCACACACACACACACACACACACACACACACACACACGCATAAGCACAAAGCTACTATTTTTACTTCTACAGCTACAACGAACTGAACTGTTCATACGTGTAATGAAAGATGTAGTCCCGTGCTATTACTAATGCTTTGCCTTGCGTAAGTATTCACCCCCCTGACACTTTCCCGCGTTTTATAGCGTTATATCCTGGAACCGGAATGGACGTATACATAATTGGCATTTTATTTCATGAACCTACACAAAATAGCTCGTGATGTTGAACTGCTGAGACAAGTCAACATACTTTGCAAAATTATTTACCAAATAAAAAACATCAAAGTTTCAATTGCATTAGTATTCCCCCCCCCCCCCCGCTGCTATGGAACCGTGTTACCGTCAGTGAAGCCGGTTCGCATCAAAAGTCACATAATCAGCTGAACGGCGTCGAGCTGTGTGTGATTGATGTGTCACAGATCTCAGATCTCAGTACCAATACTCGGTTCATGGAAGAACGCAGAGTTTGTAAGAAAGCATAGCTAAAGACACAGCGTGATGAAGGCCAAGGAGCGATCGAAACCAAACAAGTCCGGGACAAAACAAGTTCTGGAAACGTATCGATCCGGTTTTGGTTATTAAACTCTGCATAGAGAGAGTTTAAGAGGCAAAAACCAAGCCAAAAATCAGTGATTGGATAAAGAGGGGATTAGTCTGAGAAGGAACCATGGAGGACAAGGGTAACTCAGATGGAAGAAGCTTGTTCGCAGGACAACAACAACCTGGACGCTTTATGAACGAGTGGCGAGCCATATGAAATGTTTAGCCAAAGTGTATGTTGGAGACCTTGATGAGATCAAAATATATATTTTTGGTGTCGGCACAAGCACTACGTTTGGTGGAAACCTATCACTGCTCATCAACCTGAAAACACCATCCGCACTGTGAAGCACGGTGGTGGTAGCATCATGCTGCGCGTTATCACTGGACTCTTGTCTGCTTCTCTGACGAAACCCCTCTTTCCATATGTAAAGAATACGGCACATCCACAGAGACCATCCACCAAGCAAATCTGTGACTGTGTAAAGAGGGGATTAGTTAGACAAGAAAGACACTTTATGTGTGTTTTGTGTTATTATTTATAACATATCAATAACAAACAATTCCATTTCAGTTCCAGGTTGTTCCAGGGAGTGGGGATTGTGGAGCATGAATACTTACGCAGGGCACTCTATGTGATAAAATGAATAATATCCACATGGGTCTCATTTCCTGGATTATATAACATCATATCCTCCTGGTCAATCGATTTTACATACCTCCTATCCAGGAGGAGAGCTAATCCATTAATGTCAATCTCGTAAATTCCTAAAATAATCCTCTCCAGCGCAGTCAGGCTCTGACCCTGCCCCCCCCCCCCCCCCCCAAAAAAAAAAAAAAATTAAAAAAAACAAAGACCAAAGGGCCTTCCCGGATTTTACGGCGTCTCGGATGAGTCAGGTTGACGCACGTCTCTCCGTTGCAGGGCTCAGTCGAGAAGAAAAGCCCTGTACATCCACACGAGACACGAGCCTCCAAAGCCATTTATGGCGGAGCTGAGCCGAGCCACAGCAGCACACTCCCGGCCCTAATGGAGCAAGAGCAATTTAAGACGACCACAGACAGGCTTCCGTTGCCGTCTGAATTCTGCCGTCCTAAATGAAAACAATCTAACACGATTGTTTTACTGGCTCTGCGATAAGGTTTTAAGGTCGATGCTGCAGCCATTTCACCATCAGACCTCCACACACACACACACACACACACAATAAAAAATCTGATTATGGATCATGAGATTGTCTGGAGGCCTGCTGTAAAGGGTTTAATATCCACCGATGGAGAGAGGAGCCAAAGACAAGTCATACATCAGATCAGGTTTCATCACCGTCATTAACGGAGCCCTCGTTTCTCTCCCCGCGTGTGATGTGATCATTTATTCATCACTCTCGGTGTCGGTGTGAAGGTGTAAACAGCGTTACAGCGGAGTTCCTGTTCCCACCCTGAAGCTGATTGCATTCCTAGAACACAGTGGAGTGTTTTATTCCTCTTATACTGTAGCGCTGCAGTTTTCCACTACAGTTTATTACTCATTAAAACAACAAGGCGTGCATTTTATTTATTTATAGCTACATTTATACACAGTTCTTCATGCTACGGAAAAACTCCTCTCTAATGCAGGAGACTCCTTCTGTAAATGTCTCTTCAGTATATAGACAGTTACACCGTTTAATGTTTATTGCATTTATGTCGAGCGTCCGCCATATAGTGCCCTGTGAACGAGCTGTTACTATGGAAACGATATTCGCTACTCTCAGAGTTTCTCGTTAACATGACAAGCTGCGTTTCTTTTCTTTTTTTTTGTCTTATTAATGAGTACGTACAGGATCTCGTAGAGTTTTTTTTGTGATTTTGCTGCGTTTTTTTTTTCTCTCTCAAAATTTGCGACGCAGTTTGCGGAGGTTTTTTTTTGTGCTTTTGGATCGGCGAAATCGCAATCGCGCAGTGATGCTTGTTAGTGAACGAGACCTTTTAGCCGTACTCACGGTCGACGTACGTGAATCGAAGAGGGCTTTGGCTGAACGCTCGTCGCGATGTCACATGACGCGTCTCGGCACCGGATCTGTGAAAAATGACTTCCTGGTGTGAATATTGCGGAGTTTGCTTGATGTTTGCGTTAATTTCCGTGATCGGAAAAAATCGCTAAATCCTGGAGATTAGCTTCAAGAGAGAGAGAAAAAGAGAGAGCCGGTGAGGGAACGACTGTTTACAGCTGCTATAACGTAAGTGAGAACACGAACTAACTTGTCTCACCGCCGTCCCACAACCTTAAACGTAACTATAAATCATTAAAAATGACGCCGTGTCGTTGTTTATTTAATTACGTTACGGTCATATCAGACGAATAAAACACTTCGGGATCGTGCTCTGCTGTTATAAGAACAGTAATTCCAGTTCAAGTTGGACCGCATCGCACCGCCCCGTCATCACTGATTACAGTCTTTTCTTACGACAGCACACCATATCCTGCTTTATTCCATACTTTCATGCATTATCTATCTGTTTACTGTTTAGTGTTGCATGTTGTTTTCTCACGTTTTCGCATATTTACACGGAATTATAGCTACAGATCAACTGAAGTAACAGCATGCAATGTGTACTGTACTGTAGACGCATGCGCAAAACACCCCCACTGTCTTTCACGTCGAAAAACCACGTGTCCATTTATGCATGCATCATTCTGTACGATTCCCAATCACAGACTTTAGTGCTTCCTGTTTGAAAATAACAAGCAGCTGATAATAATAATAATAATAATAATAATAATAATAATAATAATAATAATAATAATAATGTAGCTCCTTTAAAAGAAAAAAAAACGTGAACTAAAAAAATTGCAATCTTGCAAAAAGAGAAGTGTTGCATCTCCAAAGCAAGGAGTCACGTGATTCCTCCGTCTTTCTATCCTGACAGTAGACAAGATGCTCACCACATTTCAGATCACGTCGCTAACGAGCAGCATCCAAAATCCGACGCTAAACAGTTTCTAAAGAGTTAGAACCAATCCCCGGATTTATCTTACTATTAATAGCACTATAATATATTTATTTTCCCCCCATCATGGAGCGGCGAGAAGCGCGCATATGATATGGGGTGATGTGTGAGGTGTGATGTGATCTCAACTCATCCACCTCTACGGCTTTTCTCCACAAGTTGTTTTTGAACGTCAAAAGAAAGACAAGGATGGAGACCGCGATCTGGCTGGATCCCAAACACCGATAGCGTCGGAGGCGATTTTAACACCAAAAAAAAAAAAAAAAAAAAAGCGTACAAAATGCGCGAGAGGTTTTTGCGCGCGCGTATCCAAATAACGCAACGCACCGAAGCCGGAACTTTCCTCGCACCCTGAAAGCATAGGGCTGTCCACAAAGCATAGGACTTCTTCAGCTGACACAGCATCCGATGGAGCACGGAGACCTGTAGAACGCTGAGAGCCAGTTCCGAGAGGATAGGGATGTTTGGGATGTTTGGGATGTTTGGGATCGGGAAGAGAAAGCTATTCGGGATCATTTCCGTGCCGCTCCTTGTGGCACTGATGTGCTGCGCTCAGAGGTGAGTGAGTGAGTGAGTGAGTGACCAAACTTAGTTCAGGAAACAAAGCATATAAAATAAAGTCTTGTCATTAAAAAATAAATAAATAAATAAATAAATAAATAAATAAAAAATGTGTACCTTTAATATGCGCCTTTCAGCTGGAAATGTTGATATAGTGTACCTTAAAAAAAAAGAAAAAAAAAAAGACTGTAATTACCTTTTAGATTTTAATGGTACACCTACATGCACCTTTCTAGGTCAACAAAACACACTAAAAGTACCACTCCAGTCACAAGTACCCTTTATTTCCACAGCGCCAATGAACCAGGTAACATGTCCTTCGTGAAAGAGACAGTGGACAAGCTGCTGAAGGGATATGACATCCGTCTCCGACCTGACTTTGGAGGTAAATTAGAGTTCAGCTCGGTTTTAAAGTGTTTAACGCGCATTATAGAGAGAAAAGAGTGTTCGATTCTACCTTTGCTTGTGGTCCCCTTCTCTTTTGGACCTTTAATATGCATACAAAATCAATGTGTAAAGCTTAAAGGTACACAACATACACCCTTTTTTACGTAAAGGTATGGTACGGTTTGAAATCATTTCAAACTTCGACTCAACACCTACACTGCTTATATAAGCCCTGATAAACAAATACGGGCTTGATTAACGCTCAAAAACGTATCTTATTATTCATCATGAAATGATTCGGTGACATCATGAGCGATATGTACGGGATGAACTGATACGAAGACATTATATGATTCACTTTCATTCTGTTTGGCTTGAATGATGTCATTAATCAAGTACAAACCCCGCCCCTAATCCTATACCTATACCTAAGTATGTGTACGGGTGCGCAAGATGGCTGCCGCATGTATCCTGCAGTAATCTGTGGCATCGCTTGTGCGTATCCTCGGAAATTAACGCTATCCGTTCACATGGTGCAATACCAATGTAAACAGCGGGGGCGCTGTAGTATTTTGTGACATCATAGCGACATCAGAACCAGAACCAGAACTAACGTACTTTTCGTTTTCACGTCAAGATTGATTTAATGACCTGACGTACCGTCTATGCCGATGATACTTTCCAGGATATAAAGAACAACGCTGCTCCCTGTACTATCACTGTGTTTGTTGTTGACATAGAAAATCAGGAAGAGTAGTCAAGAAAGATATTCCAGTGGTGGTCAGGGATGTTTCTGCTCTGATGATGTCTTATTTCAGCTTTACTAGAACCTTCCCATCCTTTTATACATCTTACAAGACCATGTTGTTGGACGGATCTTATATGTGCTTAGGTTCTTTAGGCTCAAGGGTTCATTGGATAGTTTGGGGTTCTTAGCAGATTCAAATGGTTCTACTCTTAGACAGGAAACTAGATTGTTGTAGGGTTTAGTATAGAACATTTATGGATTTAACCGTAGAACCATAAGGGGTCCAAGCACTGTATTGTAGACACCTGTTATGCATGCGTAGGTTCCTCAAAGGTTCTTTGGATCGTTTAGGATTCTTAACTTCTTCAAACGTTTTTACTCTTAGAAAGAGAAACGCTTTATTGTAGGTTTCAGCCTAGAACCTTTAATAGTTACACCAAAGAACCATTAGGTGGGCCAAACACTAGAATCTATACTCCTGCTATACACTCATAGGTTCATCAAAGGTTCTTTGGATAGTTTGTTTCTTATCTTCTAAAATGGGTTTAATCCTGGAAAAGGAAATGTGGTGTTGTAGTGTTTAAGGAAGAAACTTTAAAGGTTAAACCGAAAAAATGGTTAGGGGTCCAAGCACTGTAGTCTATACACTCTTAGGTTCCTCAAGGGTTCTTTGGGCAGTTTGAAGTTCTTGTCTTCTTCTAATGGTTCTACTCTTCGAAAGGATGGAGAGCATGAAAGAGAACATGACACAGAACCTTTAAATCCTAAACCAAACAACCTTTATGGGGCCAAGCACTGTAGTGTAAACTCCTTGCTGTACATTGATAGGTTTCTGAAGGGTTCATTGGATGTGTTGTAGTTCTTGGATAGTGTGTGGTTCTTATGTTCTTAAATGGTTCTGTTTAGATCCCTCTTTGGAAGGCAACAATTTAATGTAGCACAGAACCAGAAACTGTTCAAATAAAGAACCTCTAGGGGTCCAGGCACTGTAGGTGTTTGTTCCACACATTTGATATGGAACCTGTTTTTGGGTGATTTTTGGAAAATAATTTGTGCAGTCGAGTTTTATTTATGTATGTATGTATTTATTTATTTATTTTGTTGTGCATGTGTGAAGGCGCTCCAGTGTCAGTTGGGATGACCATCGACGTGGCGAGCATAGACATGGTGTCTGAAGTCAACATGGTAAGTGCGAACTCACTTCTTTTCCACTTCCTGCGTGTTATATACAATTTCACTATAATCATCATTCACTTTAAAAGTATTTTCACTTGCTATGACTTCAGTGAACTTTTAGTGGTTAAAAAGGAAGGCTAAGTGCAGTCAAAATCCATGTACCCTTGTCAATTAGCATTGGCTCATTTGCATAGACAGTCAATGAAATAAGGCACTTTTTTTCATTATTTGAAGCGTTTACGTTAAAACATATTGCAGTATAACCAGGATTTTATAAACGTAGAGTTCTTGTTGATCTTCTTCGCTGCGGTTTTTATTTTAAACAGACGCATTGCATTGTGGGATGCAGTGCAGCATGAAGACAGCTCCGCATGGACATTTGCCTCGGGTTGTATGTCATTGCGGTATTTTTGGCATTGCGTTAAAATTCATGTTTACTCACTGCGCACTGCATAATGCTTGTGGGCGGGGTTTAGCGTGATTAATGTGCACATTATGACACTGGGAACAGTTGGATCGTAGTGTGTTATTATGCATTATGATAGTCGAGGTCTTGTGAGGGCTGAAATCGCCTCAGACCTCTCGGCTCAGTCCGAAATGGCTCCGTGAGTGCATTAGACAAGGGTTTATTATAGTATCAGACCCCCTTAGAGCCGTCAGGGAGACAGTGGAAGATGGTGACTGCCCAATCTGTCTCCATAGACTTTGTGTAAGTGTGAGTGTACTACATAGGGTAATATTCAGGCTTTCAGACTCTGTGTAATAGTAATACTAATAATAATGTATTTCTACCGCAGTGCTCTTGAACTCTGAATTCCGATTGGTCAGACGTTGTTGACGAATCGAATCACCGGTTTACATTAATGCGCTCATTCTAATACGGTATCGTTTCTATAATAACCGCTCATTCAGGAACTTGTACGGTGGGTGCTCTGCTAATAATAAACATATTCAAAAACATGTGCAATCGGTGGTGCGGTGAAGTTTTCTGTAAGGAGACGTGTGTGTAACGTATACGGAAGGAGTCTCCAGCGTCAACGCTTTGTAACAGTCAGAGGTAAAGGTGTAACTTTGAATTGTTCCGTCATCTTCAGGACAGACGAGGTTACGCTTCTTTGCGGTTTCTCTTTAACACGACATGCTGCATTTTTTATAGAGAGAAAAAAAGAGAGGCTGGCGAGGGAGCGACTGTTTATACCTGCTATGGGGTTACAAATGGATTAAAAGTATGATGTTTCGTTCCTTAATAAATAAAAAATGTAATGTTTTGCAAGTTGGTGTGGTATAAGTGGAATAAAACACTTGAGGATGTGCCGTTATAGGAAAATAATCAATGCTGTTCGAGAAAGGCAAGTGCTTGCACCATGTGACATTTATATGAGCTGTAGAGACCTTTGTCTGAATTTTTTTTTTGGAGAGTTTTACAGACACGCTTTGCTTTTTTTTTATGCTAATTGACTGGCGAACCCAAGCCTAGTAACAAACAAGCAAACAAACAAACAAATAAATAATGCAGGACATATGTGATGTAATGACTAAGTCATGGAGTAAGTTCAGTCTTTAGCGTGGTGTATTGTAGTGTCTGACTGAATCCTGACACTCGTCAGACTCTTTACTGGAGGAAATCGCCTTTGATAACCGTCTGACAGGAAGTGATGCCCGGACGCTGCTCTTGGTGCCTGCTGAGTCAGCCGAAGTGAGAGTCGGTGTATTGATTGGTGAGCTATCAGAGATTCACCCGTGGATGAGGAACAGCATTTATACTGTCCATTAAAGTGTAGACGGAGACGAACCTCGGTTCTCTCATAGCATAATTTAATTTGCATTATACACAGTGTTATATAAGGTACAGGTCCGGTTTAAGTGGTTATATAATAATAATAATAATAATAATAATAATAATAATAAGTGTGTTGGTTAGGGGGACCGTATGTCCTCTTTTTCCCGGACACGTCCTCTTTTTCGGACCTTAAAAAAGTGTTTAAACTTGAGAAAGTTTCCGTGATTCGGCTTTAATTTCATTATGATGTGTTTATGGTCTAATACTGCATCGTGTGTGCACGTGTTTGCATCGCTTTAACCCTCTCTGTAAGTCCCGCCTTCTCGCACACCGATTGGTCGATTATAAAAGGATTGCAGCAACTATTGGCTAAATTCCTGCCTCTCAACCGTTAGCCTACTCTCAGCGAACACGCGAAGGTGAAGCGCTGTTGTGTTCAAGTCAAACAGCTGCTTGACAATAGCAGCGAATGCCAGCTGTCCTGAGTCGATATGACAAGCATATCCATAACAGGTCATTTTTAATTTCATGTTATCGCAGTGCTTCATATTATATGGCCATTCGGATGTGTAAATGATGGTGGAAGGTTCACCCGTGGCATCTGATATAATATATATATAATACTATAATATACTGTTGGTGTTGATTCGGTTAATGTTATGTACAGATTGGAAGACTGGCGCACACCTGGTGTGTTCTCACAGTGTCCACATCCCGAAATGTTTAGTCAACAGATCACCATGTGAGCGCCACTGTGGACAGATGGACAGATGAGATAACCCGCTCGTATGGTGGTATAAACAGGACGCGTAGCCAATCACAGAGAAGGAACTCTACTGAGCTCCTGTGCTGAAGTCTACTAAAATGATAGAGTAGTTAGTAATTAATGGACGATATGTGATAGTTACTGTTACCACCCTGAAGGTGATTATTTTCCTATAACAGCACATCCTGAGGCATTTTATTCCTCTTACACCACAGCAATTTAATAACGATTGCAATTTTTCGTTTCTTAAAGACAACACATCATACGTTTGATCCATTTTAGTTCCATTTAATGTTAATTGAAATAAGTTTGTTCCTGTTTGTTTCTCGCTTACGTTCCAGCAGTCGTTCCCTCACCAGCCTCATCTCACATTCCTTACAGAGAAACCGCAGAGACGCGTAAACTTTGCATCTGTCCTGAAGATGTCGGAAAACTTAAAGTTACAAAGTTACAGCTTTACCTCTGACACTGGAGACTCCTTCCATAATGCTAACAGAAAACCTCACCATAATAGCAATGATTTCTTTAATGCGTTTATAAAGCGGAGGGTCAGCGTACAAGTCACTACCGTCAGAGCTGCTGTGTTAGAAAATTAACCAACACCTTCTGACGGTGAGGCGGCGGAGATGGCGACAGTTTGCGGGTTAATGCTACGTTCACACACAGCAATTTTATCGCTGCAAGTCGCCAGTCGCTGTACTCAACTAATCGTAGGTTTGGCAGTTCGATTCCCGGCCCACGTGACTCCACATGACTCCACGTGACTCCACATGACTCCACATGACGCCACGTGACTCCACATGACTCCACGTGACTCCACATGTCTCCACATGACGCCACGTGACTCCACATGACTCCACATGATGTCATGTGACTCCACGTGACTCCACATGACTCCACGTGACTCCACATGCCAAAGTGTCCTTGGACAAGACCCTGAACCCCTAGTTACTCCCGATGGCAAGTTAGCGCCTTGCATGGCAGCTCTGCTACCATTGGTGTGTGAGTGTGTGTGTGTGAATGGGTGAATGAGAAACATGACATGGACCATGCCATGGATCCTAATGTGGTCCACGTTTACGTTCCTCAATGTTGTAACTCGCTCATTTCCTCCTAATGTGACTGTAGTTTCTGTATATTTGATAGTAAATACTGAACACATCCTTAATTAGCCATGTTTATTAACTCAAAATTACTGCACCGTCGTCTGATTTCTTTAAGTGTGTTATGGTATCATTTTTTATCGTTTTCTTTGTTGACTAATTGCACTGCAGATTACCGTGCTTCGGAAATATTTTATTCAAGTAAGCGACTCAACATTCCTCACGAAAAAAAACAACAAACAACATAAAGGATTATTCATCGAACATGAAAGTACGTGGATTAAATGTGTAAATAATAATTTTAAATAAACAATTCGCAGAAAAGCACCTTCATTAAATAATTAAATTACAGAAGTAAAGAGTATATTGACTAAAATGTAATGAAGGAAATACGCAGGAACATTAAATGACGAAAAAGACCTAAAAGGCAAATTAATTAAATATTCAAATAAATATAATGTAACAGGAAGTGACTTTCCAAGCAAAAAATTTTTTAAAAATAAGTGTCATTTTTATTATTTCTGGTGGAAGGGAACTTTTTAAATTCTAAAACTTTCAACACGTATAATGTAAAATTAGCATAATCATATTGTGTTATTATGCGGTTACATAAATGCATTAGGGTTTAAAAATAAGACATGAAAAGAAATTGAACATAACTAATAATTCATTCATAATTCGAATAATGGATTGCGTTATATGGATTACAATACGTACGGTGTTAATGCAAATTAAAGACGTATTTGGGGGGTGGGGGGGGGATCTTTGTAATAATTAAATAGCACATTAGGCACGGCGTGGTTTAAAGCGTCTCTATCCTGAGATCATTCTGCATTAAGAGTCGTGTTCAGGTGAGCTTTGTGTTGAAGTAGAGAAATACGCTGGTTATTGTTTTATCGTTGCTCTTCACTCTCTCGGTGATCTCTGACTGATGAACTCGGGAAGCCGTGAACACTTGTACATGACCACACAGAGTGAATTATTCAGTAAGTGTGGATCGTCACTGAATAATGAGACACATGCTGGAGGAAACACTGAGCACGGACTAGGGATGGAACCGGGTATCAGTTCATTCAGGACGAACAGGTAATGTGTCCGAAACAGATACAAACACAAATACGGATAGAAGACTATGTTGAATTACGTGAGATGAAGTGTCCTCTAGGTGCTCCTACATACTTAACCCTTAACCCCTAACCCTAAACCCATAACCCCAACACTTAGCTCTTAATGTGTAACCCCTCACTCCTAACCCCTAGGCCCTATCTCTTAACCCCTTAACTCTAGCCACTAACCCTTAACCCCTCACCCCTAGGCCCTAACCCTTAACCCCTAACCTCTATCCCTTAAACCTTAACCCCTAATCGGACCAACACCTAACCTCTACCGCTTAATTCTTAATGTGTAACCATAACCCCTTCTAATAGCCCCTAACCCCCAACCCTTAACCCTTAACCCTTAGCCACTAACCCTTAACCCCTAACCACAACCATTAACATCTAACCCCTAACACTTAACCCCTAGCCCCTAACACTTAATCCCTAATCCCTAACCCTTAAACCCTAACCCTTTCCCCTAGCCCCTAACCCTCAACCCTTAAACCCAACCCTTAACCCATAACCCCTAGCCACTAACCCTTAACCCCTCAACCCTAACCCTTAGGCCCTAACCCTTAAACACCTAACCTCTAGCGAGTAAACCTTAACCCCTAACTGCAACCATTAACACCTAACCCCTAACACTTAACCCCTAATCCCTAACCCTTGAACCCTAGCCCCTAACCCTCAACCCTTAACCACAACCGTTAACATCTAACCCCTAACACTTAACCCTTAGCCCCTAACTCTTAACCCTTAACCCTAAACCCCAACCCTTAACCCATAACCCCTAGCCACTAATCCTTAACCCCTCACCCCTAACCCTTAACCCCTAACCTCTAGCCACTAAACCTTAACTCCTAACTGCAACCATTGACACTTAACCCCTAACACTTAACCCCTAATCCCCTAACCCTTAAACCCTAACCCTTTCCACTAGCCCCCAACCCTCAACCCCTAAACCCCAACATTTAACCTATAACCTCTAACTTTTTACCCTTAACCCACACCATGCTGTACAACATGAAACAGCACATTAAACACACTTATCCCACCTGAAACACACTCAGTCATCTCCACTCCCTGGAATTTTGCTTTGACTCTTTGCCTAGGTAGATAAGATCTTTAGCTAGATCAGGTCTGACTCCACAGAGCCGTGTAATAACGGCACCTTGTTGCGAGGGGACGCCATGGGACGACTCGAGTCTCGGTCGGAGATGTAGACGTCGGCGGTTTCACTGAGTGATTAAAGTTTCTTCTCATCGTGTCCTCCACTGATTAGTCAAACTGGTTTTATTTTAAAAACAGGTCCGGATTCGCGCGTTTACGCTACATCCGTGTATCTCTAGTCACTCCCTTTGATTGATGCTAACGGTAAAAGTATTCATCATAATATCCTGTAAAATATAGTGTACAAAGCAGAATCAGACAGCGTGTGGAAGATTTATCGAGGTTCTTTAAAGATGTAGTCAGCGTGCTCTTCGGTTCTTCTTAGTGTTCCTTCTAATAACCAGGAGTCTTTGATTCGTCTCTGTGGCTGAATAATAAACGATCTCTCTGTCAGTGAATAATAAATGAACAGCTGCGCAAGTTTCGAGGTAGAAAGTTGAAGAATATTTGGCTCACGGTAGCTCGTTTCTTCATTTATTTATCCGTCCTGGGCTACACAGAGACGCACGGGCGACGCTCCGGTCCCAGAGCCCCAGCGTTAATTAGCGCTAATGATAGCTGATTTCTTTCTGCATCCAGCATGTCACGGATGTAATCTCAACTTTTTCTAGTGGTTAGAACGACTACAGCTCCTCGTTAAAAACATTAAACTGTTTGCTTTTATTTTAGCCCTGAAATCCACATCATCCGGGGGCGGGAAACTGTACACGGTACTCTGATGGCACGTGAAAGTCGGTTTAAATATAGAAAGAAATGTTGTTCGTGTTCAGGAAGGAAGAAAGGAGAATTACATCTGTCTTTATGTCTTTTTTTTTAATGCAAGGAACATCTCTACACCTTTGACTTCATTTAAAATGAACAATATGCAAATTAGGACTTCCTTCGCGACCTCCTGTTGCACGCCGTGATTTATGTATTTAACTCGTTTATTCTTCACTAACGTTACAGATGTTATCTAGCTACTCTGCTTATATTCACTATTATGCAGCATTCTCAATCATATTTGCAGTCAGGGATCCCTTTAGCTTAACTTATATATAAAATATATTTTTAAAAACCCAAACAAAAATCATAAACATAATCCTTTTACTGTGTGAACTGTTAGGATCCAATATTAGGATCAGCACTTTATATTAAAAATGTAATAATGTTTGGCTGTTTATCGGAAGAATAGAGGTTGAATAAATGTTATCTTGCATTTTATCACTCAAATTACCCCCAAAAAAACATCCTAATGACTTATTTATTATCCATAAGGCGACATACATACAGTGGTGCTTGAACGAAAGAATTTTCAAAGTTTCTGCATAAATATGACCTAATACCTCATCCTAAAAGTAGATAAAGAGAACCCGACTAAACAAATGAGACAAAATATTATACTTGGTCATTTATTTATTTATTGAGGAAAATGATCCGATGTTACATATCTGTGAGGGGTAAAAGTATGTGAACGTCTAGGATTATCAGTTTAATCTGAAGGAGAGATTAGAGTCAGGTGTTTTCAGTCAGTGGGATGACGATCAGGTGTGAGTGAGTGAGCGAGCGTCCTGTTTTATTTAAAGAACAGAGATGTATCGGAGTCTGATCTTCACAAGGTATCATGGCATGTGATCTGAATCTGAAGAGAAAGTGGGTCATGCAGCAAGACAACGACCCTAAACACACGAGTCGTTCTACCAAAGAACGGTTTAAGAAGAATAAAGTTAATGTTTTGGAACGGCCGAGTCAGAGTCCTGACCTTAATCCAGTAGAAATGTTGTGGAAGAACCTGAAGCGAGCAGCTCATGTGAGGAAACCCACCAACATCCCAGAGTTGAAGCTGTTCTGTACTGAGGAACGGGATAAAACTCCTCCAAGCC
>JANDJT010000012.1:1169889-1183717 GCA_024331685.1 Stegophilus panzeri | reverse complement strand
CACCCCCCCCCCCCCCCCCCCCCCCCAGTTATCTTTTACCAGTAAGTTAAACAGTATTTTTAAATGTTTTTTAAACAGGAAAGTTTAAAATAATATAAATTGTGAGATGGTCATTTTGTCTGAGGTGAACAGATTTATGACTTTAGCGCACTTCACCTTTTCACCCATTAAAGAACCATTATTTCCATTCTAGCTTATCTGTACGAATCCGTCTGAAAAGCTCATCCACTTCACAGGACAGAATAATTCGTGTTCTAAAACTGCATCGTAATTCACTTTATAACTCATAACGTGCTGATGTGCTGAGATTAGGATTTGAACATTCAGCGTTCTCATTTCCAGAGACTTGTGTTATGTGTTTTGTTTGCAAAAAGAAAAAAAAAGAAAAAAAATTCTCTATTATAGATTCACAGCTTCATCGTAGATCATTGAGACGGAGCGTCAGAGCCGTGCTGATTGTGCTCTTTCCTCGCAGGTGGACTCTCAGGGGAACATCCTGCTGACCACGCTGGAGATCCATAATGAAGTGGCTGGGAACGAGATCACTACCAGCGTCAGCGATGCGAGAAACTCCACCTCCGTGATGTTGGATAACTCAGGGATCCAGTACAGGAAGGCGAGCGGACCACGGCGGCACAGCGTGGAGCGAAACACACAGCCTAAAAAGGCTCGACTGCGCAGACGCTCTTCGCAGCTGAAGATCAAAATCCCAGATCTTACAGACGTCAACGCCATCGATCGATGGTCACGGATAATATTCCCCGCCGTGTTTTCCCTTTTCAATCTCATCTACTGGCTTTACTACGTGAATTAAGCCACACGCGCAAAAAAAAAACAAAAAAAAAAACACGTCCTTTTCCCTTTCTTTTAACTTTGACATTTTACAGCTAAAGGACAAATGTTTTTTTTTTTCTCCATTTTTCAAGGACGGGATTTTTTCGAGGGGTTTTTTTGTACATGCAAACGTACCGACAGACAATGTGCACACCTACAGACAGCTTCATATGAAAAAACACAAATATATATAAATATATCATTTACATAATAAACACATAATACATTTTATAGACTGAAATTTTGAAGCCGCGAGACTTCCGCATGACGCGATCGGACCCTTTTTTATCAACTCATATCAACCTGCATCGACAAACAAGCGAGAGGAGAAAACACGAAAAACAAGGATTACGTTTGTAAAACAAATTGTTAAATATGAAAAAAAAACTAATTCTGACCAATAAAACGAGCTCTGTATTAAACCAAACGGTGGAAATGCAATATTGTGTATGTAGGGGGTTTTCAGCGTGGGCGGTTTTTCCATCAGCAGTTGTGTTGACTTTTGATGAATATTTAATATACTATCATGTATGAATGGATAATGAATGGAATGTTTGTATATAGCCACGTTATGTTATGTAAATGCTTTTTGGGACATGGATTTTTTTCATACACTCGGTGTAAACTCTTCGGTATAGTTCACTTTGGAAATCCTTGGAGAATGTTGAAATAAATCAGGGCCAATATATGCATTATCAGTATTATTTGTTCTGTATCAAACATCATTTCTTCTTAAGAGTACCTAACTAACCTTTAGCATGTGTATTTTTAAGTATGACACCTTTTTAAATCAATGTTTGAGTCTAATAATATGAACGTAGGCCTTATGTAAATCTCTGAGCTGTCTTGAGCTCCACTTTTTAATTCACTCTCCATAAATTTTTTTCCATTAAGTTAAATTATAGACTAAAAGATTTTATTGATTTATAATTTTTTTGTGGTTTGGACAGCGGCGTGTATCAAACGATCTGAATAAGATAAATTGTCTCAGGGTGTTCATCCAAGATGTTCATCACCCATGATGCATATTTCTAATATATCAGTATTCTCTGTGCTGTGATTAATTTGTATTATATCCACGTGTACGCTGAAGAACAATGGCATGTTATTGTTTATATTTACAGAACTATGTCAGTTGTATTCCATCTTGCTTTTGAACATCGCACTGAGTGACTAACCTCGCTTCAGGGACCAATGACCTTCGCTGTTTAATAATAAAAGAGTCATGTAATTTATTCAAAACGCTCCGTTCGTCACGTTCGCGTTAACAAGCGTAACGCTTTTGCACTTCTGCATTTACGTTGTGTCCGTAGTTGACTCTTGTTTTTTTGATCCTTCCTTTTCTTTCTATTAGATGTTGTAAATATGTGACGAAATATCAAGTTACTTTGGTTTTTGTTTTATTTTTCACCTTGAGGTTCAGCCCTTTTTTTTTTTCTGTTTATCTGCAAATCACCACATCTTTATGAACAATATGTGTCTAAATCAGTAGATCTGTGCGGGCGGATTATAAGGGCATTGGTTTAAAAAAAATAAAATGTTACTCTTTCAAGTATGTTATTTTTATTATTCAGTGTTAGAGTTAAATATACACTCAATCAGAAATACTTTCATTTACTTATATGTCCTCAAAGGCACACCCACATTTCCATATATAATCGTAAAGATAGATCAACTCATTGCCACTCTCATCTCTCATTTCCTTATATGGACCCAAAGACACGCCCACATTCGTATCTATGGTTTTTTTTTAATGTACGCCCACTCTGCGTCCATATATGGAAATGAATGTGGCCCACCCAGACCCACTCACATTTTCCGATGTGGATTCAGAGACACGCACAAATCCCAATCGTAAAGACAGGCCTGCTCAAAGCCACTCCCATTTCCATATATGTACTCAAAGACACACCCACGTTACACCAAGTCTTAAAACTACGATCCAGCTGTGAATTCAAAGACACCCCCATTCGCAGCCTTAAAATTATGCCAACTCAGAGCTGCTCTCGTCTGTATATACGGGCTCTAGGACACGCCCATATTCCCAAAGATGGTCTTAAAAGGTACATCCACTCAAAATGACTCATTTCCATATATAGCCTCAAACCCATGCCCACATTCTCAGTTTTAAAGCTACAACTACTCAGTTGTACTCCCATTCTGTATATGAATTCAAAGACACATTCACATTTCCTTGCTTAGAGGTACGCCCACTCAGAGCCACTCCCAATCCATATATGGATTTAAAGACACACTGGCATTCCCTTTCTTGATGGTACACCCACTCAGAGCCACGGATGTCCCTTTGTGAACTTAATGACACACCTTCATTCCCAGTCTCAAAGCCACTCAAAGCCACTCCCATTCCATATGTGGACTCAAAGACACACCCATATTCTGGACTCAAAGACATGCTCAGATTCTCATACATGCTATTCAAGGCACCCTCTTAGAGCCACTGTAATTTCCATATATAATCTTAAAGACATGCCCACTCAAAACCACCCTTTTTTCCTTATATGGACTTAAAGACACGCACACATTCATAAAGATTGTCTTAAAGGCGCACCCACTCAAAGTCACTAATTTTCATATATAGACTCAAAGCCACGTCCACATTCTCAGTTATAAACCCATCCAAACCTGGACACAGTCCCAGTTTTAAAGTTATGCCCACTCAAGGCCAGTCCAACTCCATATATGGACTTAAAGATACTCCCACATTACCATCTATAGTCATAAAGGCACTTAAACTCAAATTCAAGTCCATGACCAAATTTCCATCTATGGTTTTAAAGGTATGACCACTCAAGAGTCACACTCATTTACATATAAGGATTCAAAGACATACCCGCATTCTCAGTTTTAAAGGCACTTCCACACAAAACCATTCTCATTTCCATACTGTATATCAAACCCTCTGGTCTTGAAACACACCTTCTGCATGCAGAATACACTGAGCAGAGAGCCACAGGTTCTCAGGGTCTCCAGTTCTGGTATCTGTGAAGCATATAGTATTGCTAGAAGGCAGCCAGGAGCAGAAACCTACATGGGCACTGGCTCTGACTTGAACCCCCAAAGCACTGCTGTGAGCTTCATTACCATGGGCACCGACCTGGGCGTCGCCTCTGGGCACACGGGGAACATGTGCGCTGATAGAACCGCCGGCACCAAGGGAACATGTGCACTCACCGAGCCACCAGCACCGAGGGAACACGTAATCACATTTCAGTTTTCAACATCAACCATGTGTCTTGCCTGTAGATGAGGATGTGAGAAGATGAAGTCTGGAGAAATGACACCATGAGGCTGTTTAGTTGAAATAGTGTGACGACTTCTTGATTTTGACTTCTGTGCACCATCACTAATTGATATTCTTCTCCAAACGGCTGTGTCTCAGAACACAAAATTGTGAAAGGAATTTTTAAACTGCCTCAGAGGCAGCAAACCATTCCACTATTTAATTTATAGTTTCAACCTTCACATCTCTCTAGTAAAATATTTATACTATCAGCAAGACAGATATCTTAAAAGTTGGATTTCTGTGCATTATGTTTAACCCCACTACAAACATGCTAGAAAGAAAGTTTCTAGCTAACACTTACTAGCCAGCTAGCTACCTCCTAGCTAACACTATGGTTTGTTAAACTAAGCTTTATGTAACTTCTAGAGCTAGTTAGCTTTCTTGGTACTTTTTTTCACAGCTTGCAGCTTAAGTTAAAAACATGCTGGTTATCAAAAATGTTTCTAGCTAACAGTAATTACTCAACTAAGTAGCTAGCTATATAATAATAGCAATAAACTCAGTAGCGTTTATTGGTATAAACACCACTACTTAGATTAAAACAAACAAGCTGGTTATCAAGAAAATTTCTAGCTAACACCATCTAGTCGACTATCTACCTAGCTAGCTAGCTAACAAGCTATGGTTAAGCTAACAAGCATCAAGGTTTACATACCTTATGGAGCTAGGTGGACACTTTTAAAAACAAAAAAACATGCTAGTTATCGTGAAAGTTACTAGCTAACATTAACTAGCCACCTAGCTAGCTAACAAGCTAACACTAGCAATGAAAAAACGTATGGTGTACATACCTTATTGAACTTGGCTAGCTTTCTGTTCATTTTAACATGTAAATACACTACTTAATAATTTTTTTTTTACTAGATATCAAGAAGGACTTTAGCTAACACTGACTCGCTAGCTAACAAGCTAAGTTTAGTGACTAAAACAGTTTATGGATTATATACTTTACATTATGCATTATAACACCACTACTAAAAAAAAAACTAACAAACATTCTAGTTATCAAGCAAGGGCATAGATGTTAACAACTAGCTAACTAGCTATATAGCTAGCGCACAATCTAGATAAGATAAGATAAGGTAATACTTTATTAATCTCCAGATGGAGAAATTAGGGGAAATCTAATGTTAATGGTCAAAACAGTTTATGGTTCATACGCTTAGGTAAAGCTAGGTAGCCACTACCAAAAAAAATAGGTATTAAGAATCTTTCTAGTTAACCACTAAAAGCAAACTACCACTCTAGCTAGCTAACAAGCTAACACTTGCAATTAAGAGTTTATGGTTTGAATCCTTTTAAGACCACTACTAAAAATAATCAGATGGGTTCCCTTTTGAGTCTGGTTCCTCTCCATGTTTCTTCCTTGTGTCGTCTCAGGGTAGTATCTGTCGCTCACTCATCAGCAGTAAGAGTCAGAAAGCCAGATTGGAATTTGCAAAGAAATACAGAGATGAGCCACAAAAGTTCTGGAATCGTGATGAACCTCTACCAATGTGATGGAAAGGCCAAAGTGTGGAGAAAGAAGAGATCTGCTCATGATCCAAAACATACAAGCTCATCTGTGAAACATGGTGGAGGTAGTGTCATGGCCTGGGCTTGCATGGCTGCTTCTGGAACATTCTCACTGATCTTTATCGATGATGGAACTCATGATGCTAGCAGCAGAATGAATTCAGAACTTTCTGTCTGACAATTTACAGAGAAATGCATCCAAATTAATCAGGAGGAACAATGACCCAAAACACACTGCTAACTCAACACAGGACTTCATCAGGGGGGAAAAGTGGAAGGTTTTAGACTGGATAAGTCAATCAGCAGACCTTAACCCAACTGATCAGCATTTCACCTAATGAAGAGGAAACTGAAGGGAGAAACCCCCCCGAAACAAACAACTACTGAAAGCGGCTACAGTAAAAACCTGGAAAAGCTTCACAGAAGAAGAAACCCACAGTTTGGTGTCGGTGAGTCGCAGGTTTGATGCAGTTACTACAAGCGACGGATATGCAACCAAATATTACCTGTTATTTATTTTAATTTACTTCAAGACTCATCTGTTCCTATACTTTTGCTCACCTAAAAATCGGGTGGGCTGATCCAAAAGCTTCTATGTTCTGTGTTGTTTAACACATTGTGATGAAGTTTAAGGTCGTACAGCACAGCACAAAAAATGAATTGGCCTTGCCATTCCAATAGTTTCGAAGGTGACCGTACCTTGATCAACACTAAATGCTTGGACCCCAGTGATCGCTGCTGTCTGATTTTATCGCCATATGCTTTTTCTTTTTTTTTTTTTTTTAAACCCAAACTGAAGCAAGCTATAATTCAGACTGTTTAATCCTCATCAGACTGCGTTCTGTGTCGTCCAGATGAGTAACGTTCTCCATCCATCCATCCATCCATCTTCTATACTGCTTTATCCTTTTCAGGGGAACCTGGAGCCTAACCCAGGAAGCATCAGGAACAAGGCGGGGTACACCCTGGACAGGGTGCCAATCCATCGCAGGGCATACAATCACACACACATTCACACCCATTCATACACTACGGACACTTTGGACACGCCAATCAGCCTACCATGCATGTCTTTGGGAGAGGAAACCGGAGTACCCGGAGGAAACCCCCGCAGCACTGGGAGAACATGCAAACTCCGCACACACAGGGCCACGGTGGGAATCGAACCCCCGACCCTGGAGGTGTGAGACGAACGTGCTAACCACTAAGCCGAGTAACATTCTGCTAAATGGAAATTAAATCTTCGCTTTTTATGAAAAGAGCAAATCCTTTTCGACTGCTTAATCGGGTTCATGCCTCAGCAGAAATCTTATTATAGTCTGATTCCGAGACTCATCTCCCACATAAAACTTTTTTCTTTCTAATTATCCAGACCGTTCCTCTCCTGTTTGTTTCAGACTGTTATAGAGGGTCCAGGTGTTGGAGGTTCCATGGCTCTCTGTATGAGCTCGGTGTTTTAGTTAGTACACATTAACTCTAATAAATACACAGAATACACAAACACTCAGCATGGGGGTCTAAATACAAATACTGTTGCTTTAATATTAATGCTCTGCCTAAATGATCAAATATTCATTTGGTGAGGTTTCACATTGCAAGCATGTGCTCAATAAGGGTTTCCGTCATCTCGACACAGTGATTGATTAGTGTAGCGGTGAATGTCATGAGATGAATAATTACAGCCTACATGATTAATTAAAAATATAACCTCTTCATCACACACAATACTTTAAAGGTCGGATTTTATAATTAGTTTAGAGGCAAACAGAAACATAACGCGCCGTTAGCAGAATTACATTTTACACTGCTGTATGGGTTTAGGCTGTGATCGGCATGTAAATGAATATAATGTGATATAATGCTGAGAGAGAAGGGAATCAAATAATGTCACCTTAGGTGGCCTTAACTCTTTTTACCAGAGGTTTATTTGGTTTATTTAGTTCAGCATTGAATTTATCTGTGATGTTGTGAATTTATTACCTGACCTACTAGGTTTAAATGTTATCATTGTATTGTGGCAGTTGTATACAGTGTTTTACTATCAAAAAAGCTTTAGTTGTGCTGTCTATGTGTTTTATCTCTGTAGTAATGTTATTATGGAGAGGTGTGAATCGTTTGCCCAGCAGGGGGCTCACACACCTCACCTTTTTTCAGCTAAACACCGTCACGATACTCTACATGCAGAAACCCAACAGTGTCCTGACTCATCTCATTAATCTTAGGCTTGCGGCTATAAAATAATTCCTTTGTTTACGCTGATTGAAAATGTCCGATAAGTCGAGGAATAGAATGCCGGTGAACTGCTAGAAAGGGTGGAAAGCTCAGAAACAGAAACCTATATGGCGCCAAAAAATATTATCGTACACATTTCATGAAGTAAATCTGTACTAAAGCAGGTCCGTGGAATTTATTTCTCCGGGTAAGTGGATATGAGAAATTTGAGAAGCCCTGATCTAAGACTAATAATGAACACGTTTTAAAATAGGTGTATAAACATGCCTAGAAGGAATCCTAGAAGAAAACCTGTTCCAGTCTGCAAGAGAGTGGAGGAAACCCACCACTGCTCATCACCCTGAGAACAACATCTTCATATTAACATGAAGTTATAACATCACATAACATATACATAGATATACAGGTATATAACATGCCAATTGTAATCCATGCTCTTATTACATCACGGCTAGACTATTCATTTAGGGTTCATTTTAAAATCCTTTTTTTGTGTAAAGCATTGTCTGGTCTCGCACCAAAACACATTAGTGACCTTCTTCACCTTTACTCTCTATCCAGAACGCTGAGATCTTCCAATCGATTACTTTCGTCTGTCCTCCATTGTCGATGTAATTCCAGGCGTGCTCGGGCTTTTTCTGTGGCCGGACCCAAACTTTGAAATAGTCTCCCCTTTCACGTGAGGTCCGCATCATCGTTAGCTGTTTTTTAAATCTTCCCTGAAGTCATATTTTTATTCTTTTATCCTTTGAAAACGTCTAGACGTTATTGTTTTTATTGTTTTACCTTTTTCTATTGTACAGCACTTTGGATCAACTGTATGTTGTGTTTAAATGTGATTGATGGACTGAGTGATATGTCTGTTGTGTTTTCATCACAAGCGGACAGCCGAGACACATAGCTATTTACGCCTGCCGTTTTAAACCTGTCTCCGGTGAGTACTTGTTA
Organism: Stegophilus panzeri; assembly: GCA_024331685.1. Taxonomy (NCBI): domain Eukaryota; kingdom Metazoa; phylum Chordata; class Actinopteri; order Siluriformes; family Trichomycteridae; genus Stegophilus; species Stegophilus panzeri. The sequence goes on along the minus strand of JANDJT010000012.1, from coordinate 1,174,884 downwards.
TCGGATTTCATAAATCGTTTTCATTGGAGGAAGGCTGTTGATCTCGTGAATTCTATCTCATGTACCTTTACGGGCTGTTTCACACACTTTTATTGCGTGGCCAGCAAACGAAACTTATAAATGAGCAGGAGATGAGACGAAGAATGAGATCACTTGTTTCGCTGATGTTTCAGCCATGGGCTTCACCTGTATTCATTAGCTTAGCCGTGGAGAGCTCTACCATTCAGTGCAATTTCAAAACAGTCTCACAATGATTACATATTTTCCAATAAGACGTTATTAGTTGGTCCTTCGATGCTCTCCGGGACGCATCTGAACGCTTTTGCATTCACACTGCAAATGTGGTTATATGTGTCCCAGATCACCTCTGGATGAGACCTTAGCCTCCAAGACGCATTGCACTCAGTTCACACCTACACTTCACTGTCCACGCACGTACTGTCCGATCACCCAGGACACACGTTAATGCCAGGTATGAACAGGGCCACTGTGTAGCATGGTGGAGGTAGCATCATGTTCTGAGGATGCTTTTCATCAAGATGGATGGAGCCAAATAAAAAGCAATCCTTTAAGAAACCCCTGTTCAAGTCTGTAAGACATGAGACTGAGCTACCCTAAGCGCACTACCAACGCTACCCTGGAGTGTTCCAAACCAAGAACCTGACTGTGTTAAAACGGCGAAGTGTAACATGCAGCACAAGACAGGACATAAGAGCGGAGTCGTTATTAAGGGCTTTTCTAAAAACAAATGGCAAGAGCGGAATTCAATATACAAGGAGACAACATCGAAATCCGCAGAGCAGGGTCAAAACGGAATCGGGGGAAAAAACGGAAAATGCTAAACAATAAACGCAGGCTTAGCTCACTTAAATAGACTTCGCAAAAGACCATGAGGGAATAAAAAGACAAACTAATCATGGGCAGAATTAAGAACAGGTGTACACGTTTGGGAAATAAACCAATGTCAAAGACAGGACCCGTGCCAAAACAAACGCACACACAGAAAACCTGCATTTGCACTGGCCCACTTTTACACATCCTGCACTAATGTACAGTTAATGTCGCTACTTTACATGTTTATATTTATGCTCATAGTTTACATAGCTTTATAGTTTCTTACGCTTCTCATTTCTTCTCATAACTTCCTCTCTTGTTTATCTTATTAATATTAATTTAGTTCTTGTATTTCACTCTTATTGTTAAGCACCAGGACACCAAGACAGATTCCTTGTACATGTAAACCCACGGTACTTGGCAATAAAGGTGTATCTTTATCTTTATCTTTAAGAACAGGTGTACACATTTGGGAAATAAAGCGATGTCAAAGTCAGGACCCTTGCCAAAACAAAAGCACTCTGAGGGGATTCGTGACATCTAGACCTTAATCTAATGAAGAATCTGTGGCAGGGCTTGAAAATTGCTGGTCTTCATTTTGCAGTTTTGCCAGGTGGAACGGAGAAAGATATCCCGATCTGGATGCGCAAAGCCGATAGGTGGCTCTGACCCGGGGGGGGGGTAAATACTTATGCAAGCAACAAACAAATTTGAATCAGAATTAAAATATTTTACATCTTCAAATGTTAGACATCTTGTGTAATTCAAATAGTAAAAAATCCCAGTTAAGTCCATTTCAGTTCCCGGTTTTAACACTACAAAATGCAGAGAACGTTGGGTGTTGGGGGGTGAATACTTATGAAACACATTGTACATGATTGAAATTGCAGTAATATCATCCACAGGTTATTTCTATGTCAGAAAACCTTCTTTATAAAGAGCATTTAAGCCCTGAAGGAAAACATCGGTAAGAGACGCCTTCATAAATCACGACGAGAAAATTTTTATGATGAGAGGCGAATTATGGCCGTTTATGCGAAACTTGGCAACGATTGTCGAGCCATCAAAATTATTCAAGGACATTTAATCAAAATGTAAATCACTGCGTTACACACTTAATTAAGTTTCCTCACTCGTCTTAATGTCACATCCAGCATCTGTTTATAGAAACATACGTACATATGGACGTATCAGAATCTAAAGAGTGTTTCTAAACTAATATGAACACAACTATAAAATGTATATTGATATTTCATGACAAAATCTATATTAAACATTTTAAACTATATTAGAAATATAATGTAATGATCTTTCAAATGTCAAAAATACATTTCTTTCCCTTCTCTCCACTGTCCATGTCTCAGAAATAACGTCAGTCTTTTTTTCTTTTTTCTTTTTTTTTTTTTTTTTTTTTTACGGCTGACCTTTTCTTCTCCTCTCTCTGGAATCAAGCATCAGAAGAGAATGAAACTGTCTCACATTCATCTGCGAGGAAGACGTAAGAGAGACAGATTAGAACAAGAACCAGGCGTGAATAACGGCAATTCCTTTTTTCGATTTCGTGTCTACTGCGCACTCGAGACAGGAACGAGAACTGAGAAGAATGATGGAGAAGTCAATCACTAAACAGTTTCAGGAAAGCAAAGAGCACCGAAAACAAGCAGCAACTTAAAACAAAAAAAAAACAAAAAAAACACCTGTATTTAACGGTGTATTATTTATTGAGTACGTGTAAGGAATGAACCACTAGGGGGCGCTAGTTCTGATATGTTTCTAATCGTTTCTACAGTATAGTAACCGCTCATTCACACCGACTTGTATGACGAACGCTCCACACACGAAACTAGTCCAAAAGACGTGTTTAGTCGTTGATACGGTGAGGTTTTCTGTAAAGAAACGTTTATTCAGCATGGAAGGAGTCTCCAGTGTCGGTGCTTTATTTTTAAATTAGAATAAATGTTAGAATAACGAGTGTACTATTTCATATCGTTGGATGATCTGTTTATGGTCATAAAGTAAGGGTCTGTGGAATGTATTTATTTTATTTTACAGGCTGCTGAAAGTTTCTCTGCTCTATTAGACTCATTAACGTCGTGCGTAGAAGCCCAGTAGCGGAGGCTAAAACTACAACGGAAGCAATATAATAAAATTTTATGAAACAACAGTTTCATTAAATGTCATACAGATTAGACTTCCTGGTTATCGTTACTCTCTCTGCTTGGTAAGATTTCTATCCTAACATCAGGCCTCATTTATTACACCGCATACAAACAAACCGATTCGTAAATCGTTCTCAGGAGGAACTGGTGAAATTCTAGTTCATACATATCGTACTTGTAAATGTAATGTGATTGTGGTGCAGCAAATGGCCTTTCCTCAAGAGCTATAGAAGTATTAGGAGTTTTTTATTTGCTTATTTGTTTTTCTTTCTATGTTGTCATTTTCAGCTCACTGAGAGCTTTACCTTTTAAGGAGATTTATGGGCGTGGCTAAATGTAAGTGTCCTGTCAACATACATACATGAGAGTAAATAAAACTCAGCTTTACGAAATCATTTATATACAACTTTGCTAAAAGGTCGATAAATGAGCCGCACTGATGGCTTTATTGATGCCTGCGTCAGACCCGGCAGCTTCATCTCCGCTTCTCGTACACATCCAGGTTTATCAGCGGAGAGCAGAGTTCCTCTGAGAGGCCAGAACCAGGCCGTAACGTCTCGGAGTAGTGTGATGGTTCGGGCGATGGTTCGAGCGATGGTTCGAGCGATGGTTCGAGTGGTGTAACTGCAGATTTCATTTCAACTCCGAAATTATTCCACAGAGTTTAACAACCAGGAACGTAAATCCTTCCTGTTTATCCGTCTGATTCAGCAGACGTTCGTCATCTCCACAGCGTTACTGTGGACAGTGGATATGAAGCGGACGCTAAGCCCGTACATAATGAGGACCACGTTTGTAAACGAGAATTGACGTGTGACTTAAACAGATGGTTCCCTTCTTTCTGCGTGACTTCACTACAGCATTTTCCTGTGAATTATTACAGAAGCATTAGATTTAAGAAAGAACATTTCCCACACACACACACACACACACACACAAATATAAATAATTTTTAATACATATAATTATTTCAATTTAATCAAAGACTTTTTAATAAGTGTTGAATGTTCTTACCAAGCACTCACTATGAAAAAAAAAGACTATATATTTACTATTGTAAATATTTATTATTAAGTTGTAAATGTTTATTATTTATTAAATATTACATAGTGTAAATATTTATTTTTATTATTAATCATTATTCATAATAGTTTATACATTAATAAAAAACAAAACAACCGTATGATTGCTTCTGTGGCGTACTGTCGCATTTAAGCATTTTATATATTTTTATTTTTCACATCACTTATTATAATTATTGATAGTATTGCTAATTAATATTCATTATTTTACCTTTGTTATTGGTGTTTTATTTTGGAAACTAGTGATATTAATTACAATGCTTGAGGAAAAGACTGGAGATACTTTTATATATGTAATCAATTAATAACAGTATCACTAATAATTCATTATTGATAGTACAATTCTAAATTAATAATAATAATAATAATAATAATAATAATAATAGGAAGAAGAAGAAGAAGCTGTAGATGGTTTTTTTAAGATAAAAAGTGTTCCTTTCTCCTTTACTTTAGTAAAAGTTTTGAAAAGAACACCATCGGTCTCGACTGAGTCACGGTTCAATCCGTCAGAGGAATCAGTATTAAGTGCTGGGGGTCATGTCCAGAGCTTACCTGGACACCACAGCAGCAGTGAATTATGGGGGATGATGGAGAGCAGGGAGACCAATCAGGGAGACCATCGTCGGAAAGCTAAACGTGTTAAACGTGTTAAGGGTGTTAAACGTGCCCTGATGACCTCATCTGTTATCCGGCAGTCAGAACGTTCCAGAAGAAGCGTTAATCCTTCGACACATTAACGCCTCCACATTACTGCAGCTTCCACACAGGACAAGCTAACCACTTGTGGGTGCTGTAGTCTGGCGCCATATCGATTCAATTTTATTTCTATAGCGCTTTTAACAGCGGACATTGTCTCAAAGCAGCTTTACAGAAACATATAAACACAGGATAGAGATTTTAAGTGTGTGAATTTATCCCTA